>JAYDZE010559642.1:0-31222 GCA_034509125.1 Monilaria moniliformis | reverse complement strand
AACATGAAGTCCATCACAGCCACAAACGTCATCAACATCTTCAACGGCACCTGCAACTTCGGCACATTGCTCGGCGCCTTCGTCTCCGACACCTATCTCGGCCGCTACAAAACCCTCGGCATCGCCTCCATCTCTTCCTTCTTGGTACTAAATCACACACACATATGTGCTTTTTTTTTCAATTCACATTTTCTCCTCAAAGCCCCCAACTTTACAAAAATCTTGATTTATTTTCGCTTGATATATAATCCAGTGACTGAACAATGAATCAATTCGCTAGATTTCCACCTTAATTAAACTAATCTATCTAAGAATTCGACGAGCTGACTCATATTTCATAATTGAATTATATCAATTGGGGCAATAATTAAATTTTTCGTAAAATTAAGAGTTTTGGAAAAAAAAATAAACATAAATTTGAGACTTTTACGAAAGAAAGTAACACCATCGAACAATATCTTTCCTTAACAAAAAGAGAATACCAGTGACCTGAACTGTAAATACGTATCGGTACGGCAGGGCATGCTGGTCCTGACAATGACAGCGACGTTCCCAACTCTGCACCCGCCAAAATGCGGGTCGGGCGAGAACGACGCGTGCGTCGGAGCCTCACCAGGGCAGCTGGCCTTCCTATTGATTGCGTTCGTCTTCCTGGTGATCGGGGCGAGCGGGATCCGGCCGTGCAACCTGGCGTTTGGGGCGGACCAGTTCAACCCGAACACTGAGTCGGGTAAACGGGGCATCAACAGCTTCTTCAACTGGTACTACTTCACCTTCACGTTCGCGATGATGGTGTCGCTGACCGTCATCGTGTACGTGCAGGCTAGCATCAACTGGGCCATCGGCCTCGCCATCCCCGCCTTCCTCATGTTCCTCTCCTGCGCCGTCTTCTTCGTCGGCACCAGGATTTATGTCATGATTCTGCCGCTAGGAAGCCCCATCACCAGCGTTGTTCAGACACTGGTTGTCGCGTTTAAGAAGAGGAAGCTGCAGCTGCCACAGCAGCCGTTGGATTCTCTATTTACCTACCACTCTCCAGATTCGATCAACTCCAAACTCCCTTATACTGATGATCAACTCAGGTATTTAGCTTGGTTCTTGAATAAATGTTCTATTTGAACATGAATTTATGTTTCCAAATAACCGGATCTCACTAATAATTTTTTAAGTTTTAAACTTTTTGTTATAAATATTTATATAATAATAAATTTTTATTTTATACTAAATATTATTAAAATAATAAAATTATTAGCAAAACATCATGAGACATAAAAAATTATGAAACAAATTATCCCATCCGCCAAAGAAATGTCCTATTTCAGAATTTTAATGATAAAATAAAGCAAAAACTTTCCTTTTACCCTGACCATTATTACAATGTTTGAACTTTTTTCATAAATTAATAATAGGCAAAAAGAATAATTAAAGAGTTAACTTATAATATGTAGCCTTAATTTATAACTTTAAATTTATTTTATCGTTTATATAATTCGAACTTTGAGAAAAAATTTAATTATTACCCATAACAACAATATTAAGTTTACTACCAATTTTGTGTGTTTTATAACAAGATTCATTGCATTGGTCCCTGAGCTTTGTCGGCCATGTCCAAATGAATATTTTAATATATAACTCGTTAATTTTGGTTGAGTAATAAAGACGAATTTTGCTAGAGCTAGCCATTCTTCGCTCTTGTTTGGCACACTTCGTCCTTATTATGTAACCAAATTTCTTGAATAATATGTCAAAATCAAACATGTCTTGTTATAAAATGATTGAAAATTACGTACAAACTTGACATTGTTGTTATTGCTGGCCATAATTAAAGTTGAGATTATACAAAAAAAATCATGCTATTGTTGTTATTACCTACAAAACAATAGTTAAAGTTCGAGATTATAAACCATAATTAATAAAAAAGAAACAAATTACCACTTTTTGTCTCAAATTTTTACGATGAATTTGAGGTTTTTTTTTACTAGGTGGCTCAACAAAGCCGCAATAATAACAGAGAAAGACGAGATAAACGGAGACGGATCAGCTGCAGATCCATGGAATCTCTGCAGCGTTCAGCAAGTCGAGGAGATCAAATGCGTGATCAGAGTTATCCCAATTTGGGTCTCCGGCGTTCTATACTACGTCGTTTTGGTCCAAACTCAGACATATCTAGTCTTCCAAGCCCTCCAAACCGACCGCCGATTAGGCCGCGGAGCGTTCAAAATCCCCGCCGCGACCTACAACATCTTCACCATGATCAGCCTCACCATATGGATCCCGGTCTACGACCGCATCCTAGTTCCCCTACTCCGCCGGATCACGCGGAAGGAGGACGGGATCACGATGCTGCAGAGGATCGGGATCGGAATATTCCTCGCAGCCCTCACGATGTTGGTGTCGGGCGCAGTAGAGGCCCACAGGAGGAGCGTGGCCCTCACGCGCCCCACATTGGGCGTGGAGCGGCACCGGGGCGCGGTGTCGGCCATGTCCGGATACTGGCTGACGCCGCAACTGGTGTTGGCCGGGGTATCGGAGGCTTTCACGGTGATCGGGCAGGTTGAGTTCTTCTACAAGCAGTTCCCGGAGAACATGAGGAGCTTCGCAGGCTCCTTTTTGTTCTGTGGATTTGCTATATCGAGTTACTTCACGAGCTTTCTCGTATCGGTCGTGCATAACAGGACTACTATTGGCGCGTCGGGGAATTGGTTGGCGGAGGATTTGAATAAGGGGAGGTTGGATTATTTTTACTACCTTGTTGCGGGGTTGGAGGTGTTGAATTTGGGGTATTTTTTGGTTTGTTCCAATTGGTATAGGTATAAGACTAGTGATAGTAGTGATGGTGATGGAAAAATGGAGGTGGCTATGGACAAGGTTGATACTCAAAAATCTGTATAGTTAGATTGAGGTTTGAATGAGGAATGTGAAGAAGAAGAAAAAAAGAACTAAGAGATATTGAAAAGGGAGATAGAAGAGTTGATCGGTCGAGACTATTAATTAAGAATGAATAAGACTATAGTGTCAAATATTTATCCAAATTTTCTTGTATGGTGGAAATAAATCAGATGAGTTGGAGTATTTAAGGTGATAAATTAAGAATAATTACCAGATCCGGTGTGATCGAATATAGGTGGTTTATTCTTCTTTAGGATATCTTCTACTTGGAAACTACATCACAAGATCCTGAAAGTGAAGAAGTAAATAAAAGTATAATTTAAAATTTTGATAACGAGACATTGAATGAGACATCAACATTAAGATAGAACATCAGATGATATTTCTTTAAGTTCAATTTTATAATTGAATTTTATACTTATTATTTAGAGTTTATTGCATCAAATTAAGGTATATAATTATTTTTTAGAATATATTGTCACTTTTATTAGATAAAATTAATTATTAAAATTGATAAATTCAAAAGTATGATATACAATTATTTAATATTCCAATTTTTTAAATAAATATTATGGATAGGACATGGTTAATGAGACAAAAAAATAAATGGGACACTGCAGGTTCTCATCTCAAACATAATGCAAGTATATATCCCTACATTTTTAGTATATAAATTGATTGTGAAAATAGACTTCTGAAGTATAGAGTTATGTTTGAATACGTTATTCGAACATTTATGGGTCTTAATTAGTCGGCAATAGATTTTAGGGCACCATTAACGCTGCCGCTTTTTGGAAGAAAATAGCGGCAGCCGGAGTGGGCCGGGGATAGGGGCGAGCCGCCCACACCGTAGCCGCGCGATTCGCCGCGGCCGCGGCAGCGCTGCAGCCCCTTTCGCCGCATTTCAGCCGCAATTTTTTTTTTTATGAAATATTAAAAAATTTATTACTAAAATTCACAATGATCCATATTTTAAAATTGGATCTATAAATTAATAAAAGATTACACTTTATTAAGCAATATAGTGGCTCCCTTTTATAGCTATATGAGAGACAAGTTTTGCCTTCACTTTTCGATGTGGGATGCAAATGGCTCTCGTTTATAGCTATGTGAAGGAAAAAATTTGCCTTTATTTTTCGATGTGGGATGCACCGAAAAGTGGAAGAGATTATTGAAGTGAATAACCATAATACTTTAGCCAAACATGTGCATAATAATCTCAGAAATTGACTAAGCTTACAATGTTATTACAACAGAGAATTATAGCTCATTGCTAGAATGCGACTTTTGCCACAAATGTGTAGGCATTACATTACATTACGTTAATAGTTGTTTGTATAGATTAGAACAGAGTTTGATTATTTCCAGCATGGATGCTGTTATATATGTGCAAGTAGATTTGGTACAAAGTCCCATAAAACTATCACATCAATGTATATTCTTATAATTTTCTAAAAAAATATATACTAGTACTTTTGAGTTTCGAAAGAAATTGAAGAATATACCTGCAGAATGAAGACAACACAAGTTACACAACAAACCTTTTAATTTTGACAATAATCGGACATCACTCAAATTTCGTAAATAAAACTGAATTAAATCGTATTTGTACGGTTTGATTTGATTTACGATTTAATTTATACTAGCTAGTGTTGCACCGCTTCCATATTTTATACACATATTAATTTGTGTGATTGTATATTAAATAAGTTAATTAAATGAGTTGTGGCTGATTTGGGGCTGAATTGTTTGGGACTAGGATAATGGTGTTGTAGCTGAAAAATAAAATGCTGACGTGGCAGCTGAAGATTGAGTTGTGGTTTGAATTTGATTTTTTGGGGCTGGGTTAGGATGGCCTTATATAGTCCATCCATGAGAAAGGTTAGAATAAAAGCACAAAAGCTATCAACGTGCACTCTCTACAACCACTTACTCATTTCATTTAAATTAACTGAAAAAATTCTTTAAAAAGTTCTTTTTTATATATATACTTGAAGTTCATTTGAAATTTGTTACCACACAAGTTGTCACTAAATAATGGTTCATTTGTATATTTCTATCATGAGTTAAAGAAAATAGAAATGTATAGTTCAAGCCTATTGAAGTATGTTAGTGATAGAATCACGACTCAGTGTGAACTTATCAGATGATTTTGAGATGTGTAAAGTTGCAGGAAATATATTTTGATAGAAAGGTATCATTCATTAAATTTTCTTTTCAACTATAAACTTTTTACCAATTTAGTGAAACTTTATGGATGGCACTCATAGTCGAGTCATGAATAGTCGAGTAATGAATACAAATGATGATATAGAAATGATAATAATAACTCGCTTTTGTGTTCCATTATTAAATTTACTATTCTAATACTCACTTTTATCCACTAAAAATGACATATACACTACTTTAGATTGTTGTGTTGCGAGTAGTTTGTTCTAAAAAAGAAAACTTTTTATACAGAAAATACAAATTTCTTAATCTACATACTCAAATCAAATAGACCACTTATAATAAAATCAAATGAGTAATACTTACCATAGAAATAAAATATAAACCACATTTAATATTTTATTAATAAAAACTGAAATTTAAAATAATTAAATACCCTATTTATGAAATTACCAGTCCTAAAAAAAATTACAAATTAAATATTAAAAATAATTGTAAATTCTAACAGGGTATAATGAATTCTAGTTATTAATGTAAAACAAATATTAAAATAAAAGGAAATTGAAATTGAAGATGAAAACATATAATGAATTAGCTTAATAGCGAAACATGAGTAGATACCAAAAGACGGGATAGAATTTGCTTACACGCATTTAAATTTTATAAGCACAAAAAAAAAAAAAAAAATCTTACCTACAAACAATGAGTGGTCTTGATCACGGAAATATCCATCCATACTCCATAGGGTACAGGACCATACATAATTTATCTTGTGTTTGGGGTCATATACTCCTATTGATATCGACTCAAATTAAAACATTAGTTTGTCAAATATCAATTTTGTACATATGATAATCACTGTCACATAAAACAAATAATAAATATAGTGGTCCTATATGTTAGTAGAATGTGTAAATATAATATTTTAAATTCATGTTAAAATTGAATTTTTCTTTTTTTTTAGAAGTAAAAGATATTGTTATTATTCATTCAAATCCTTCATTATATCTTTCAACCCAAAAGGAAAATTCTCGGTCCAGACAAGATCTCGAGAGCATTGCTCGGCAGATTGAACAATTTACAAGATTGTGCGAGGCTCTGTTTAACCGGATCTATACATATGATTAACACCAACAATAATTTAAGGTAGTTGACGATGTTAACGAAATCGAGTAAAGCAATACAATATATATATATATATAATCGTATTCGAATATGAACAGTTTCTTATACCCGAACCGAGACCGAATATGATCCATAGGATTTCAAAATCAAAGGGATAAAATTAAGTTATATGACAACGAATTTTACTAACTTCTAACAGACAATGATATTTTGGTACATGAAAAAAATCTAAGAAATAATCCTAAAATCCCAAAAAATACAGAAACAATAACAATAAATAAGCATATATAGTATAGCATAGTGAAAAAATCAATATAGTGTTAATCGATTTTCAGCATAGCATTAACTAAGCATATATAATACACAAACAATAACAATCAG
Organism: Monilaria moniliformis; assembly: GCA_034509125.1. Classification (NCBI taxonomy): domain Eukaryota; kingdom Viridiplantae; phylum Streptophyta; class Magnoliopsida; order Caryophyllales; family Aizoaceae; genus Monilaria; species Monilaria moniliformis. The sequence continues at coordinate 24,658 of JAYDZE010559642.1, read as the reverse complement.
CATATATAATACAATATAGTGGAAAAATCAGCATAGTGTTAATCAATTTTTAGCATAGCGTTAACTAACTGTATTATGTATGTTGATTGTTATTGTTTTCGTAATTTTCGAGATTTCAGGATAATTTTTGGCCTGTAATTCTCAGTAAATCAGTATTTTAGAATTTTTTTCCGTATACCAAAATACTCTTACGCTGATACGATGGACCAAGTATGCTGATTTGACTTTTAATTAAATTTTGGCCTTAGATTGTCAGATTCAGTAAATAATGATCAATCTTAATTTTATAATTGGGGAAGGATCCACTTATATATATATATATATATAGGTGCTTTATTCTTCTTTCGAACATGTAAATTTGTTGGACGTCTGTAGAATTTAGTGCAAGTTTCGTAACATTCTTAGAATAGAAAATTTGACTTTTTTTAAGTATTGATTTTGGTTTAGCTAAGTGTTTCCAGAAAATGATGGGTCTTTGTCCACAATTAAGTGTTAATCAATATAGTGGAAAAATTAGCATAGCGTCCATCAATCAACTTGCAAGAAAACATCAATTTAATTATTCTTTTATCAGCGGAGTATCTTTCCAAGAATAGGCAATAACGACTGTTCACTTTTTGTCTTGTCTTTGGTCAAATTATAAATAATTAATTATAAATAATTAACATCGATCTCACTCAATTTTAAATTTGTCGACTAAGTTTTTACAAAATCACGCGTTTTACTTTTCGACACTAATAACGCAACTTATGCTGACTCATTAAAATCTCATTATTGAAGTCAAAATTGATAGGCAATTTTATCATTTCTCAAGTTTATGCAGACATTTTTATATGTTTTTATATGCATTGAAATCAAAATTACAATCAAAATTGAAGTAATATGAAATCAAAATACTACAGAAATCACGATCCGTCTTTTTTATTTTTTATTTTTTATTTTTTACGTATTCAAATATTTATATTAATAAAGTGCGTAATACTTAATTGTAATTTTAGAAAACGGATAATAGGCACATAAAATTAAATTTATAGACTATAATTCTTTGTGTATAAAATGGTTGTGTCATTTCGTACTCATCGTTGATAGGAAAACGCTAAAGTCTTACTAGAATTACATATATCGACCTGTAAATAAATACGAACGATAAAATAAATTGGAATTAATTGTTTGAAATCATCCTATCATGGCACAAGATTTATCGAAATTGATGTAACAAATTAATGGTATTTATGGTTTTGAATGCGTATTAGTAATTTATTATACGTATGTACATGACTAGCGTATTAACATATAGATATTTATTTCTAGTTTTTTGTGTCACACTCATAAAAACCTCATATATAAATGATAAGTGATTGCCCAAAAATAAAATAGGCCAAGTGTAATGTAATGTGCTCAAAAAATACAGGTCAAGCCAAATGTGACGAAAAAAGCACATTGTAACTTGTAAGGCCTATAACTATTTTGGAAAATAAAATAAAAAATTATGAAGAAATTGATGTGAATACTCCTTTTAAAATGGTAATTAGAAGATCTGACAAACTTGAAAGTTTCGGAATTGATAAAGAGTGGGCGAATCTTCCAACACATACCGAAAATGATTGTTCACTAAAGTTAAATGGATACTAATTTTAATTAATATAGTATTAGTGGATACCAAATTAATCAAATGAATTAGCCGTCACAGATCAAAATCAAATGATTATAATGTTTTCTATTAGAAGAAAATCTATGCAAAACAACGATCACTACTATTTAATTGTTTTTTTAAAAGGAAAACAACGATCATTAGTTTAACTTAAATGTTACTATCAAATTATCATTTCATTTTTTCAAAATTATATCCAATCAATGTATAGTAAAATATACAATTCTTCTTTCTTTTTTCCAAACCTACTCTACAAAATCATATTTGACGGCTGAGAAACACATCAATTAAGAGATTTTCAGCCTTGGAATATTTTAAAACAATGATACTAACTTTCAACAAAAATGTAAACAAACTTTCAACACAGAAAACAGAAGAAGTAGAGAAATCATGAGTCTGAAAAGGCTTTATGTATTATAAACATTACCTTCTAACATGATAACAAATGTCTCTCAATCTCATATATAGACTAGATGTTTATAATGCCAAAAATAAATAAACTCAGAAAAATTTATTCTAAAAAAAATAAACTTCTCCAAATATCAGAAAAGGCAGATTTCAGCTCATGACTAAGAATCAATACCTTCACTCCCATCAAATGTAGGTTGATCTCTTCTCATACAGTGTATGCTTGCTGAATCGTATCTATATCCAGACCCTTGAGCCTAACAACCGATTCAACGTGCCCTTTCAACGTGTGCAGCTCCCGTAACCTAGGTCCAAGGACACAATGTGAGCTAACCATATCTATAGAATGTCTAGGGCAATCAACAATACTAGAAGAAACTAAGTAGTCATCATATCCGTACCTCGCTATCTCAGCTCTTCGTTTAGCTTCCTCTGCCAGCTGGTTGAGCTCGGAGAAACTGTTTGTCTCGTTGAAAAGTTTGGTGTCTGGCACTTGCAGCCCGTGAAGGGTTCTCTGTGCATGTGCCCATTGAAGCTCACGGTGCTCCTTCCCGAAATCCTTTTGTCTGGTGAAAGCAATCTGCAGCACAAGAAACAAGCCATCATAACAAAAATGAATGAGGCTTTCTGTGTATAAAGAAAGCAGAGACTGATTGAAAATTACCCTTCTTTCAAGAACAAGATCCCAAGCTCTCCCACTGAGAGCGTAACGCGTAAAGAACTTGATAATATCGAGAGGAATGTAGGTGATGATGTTGTAAAGCCAGATCACGCCTGCCCAACCCCAACCAATTCCTTCAATTGCTGCAAAGCTCCAGCTTGCATATACCGCGATTAGAGTAGCAACCTGAAAGGCGATACAAGCACCTATGAGATTAGGTTTGTGTAATAGACTCAATCAACCGGCATGATGATCAAATTGCTAACCAGTTGGGCAACGGCAAATGCAGCCACGAGTAACAAACCAGGGCGCTCAACAAACGACCAGCTTCTTGATCTTGTCACGAATATGAGAGCCTGGCTGATGGTGCTCACTTGCAGATATATTGCTGAAGCAAGCTTCCTGAAGTCGTCATGGGCAGTTTTCTCAAGTGTTGCCACCCCAAATATTCGCTGCCAAATCATTTGGAGATAAATGAGAGAAGAATATTATCAAGACACAACTGTATGTGTGCACAGCTACCATAGATCACATTATGTATGACTATAAGCAACTTGACAACAAGATGAACGAACTTACGGGAAAGAAATCTGTTTTATATGCAGCCCAAAAGAAGATGACAGTCATCATTGCCAAGTAACCACCAAGAACTATCCCAGTTGCAAAGATTTCAGCGAGCTTCCAGCTATCCGGCAGAGGAGATGGTTTAACTCTATCTTTCGATATAGTCATGATGGTACCTTGATCATATAGTTGCAACATAAGTTCCAAGAGAGGAAACGAAGGAGAAAATGTAAAGCGAAAGAGAAATCATGCTTGAGTAGTCGAAAGGCTGCTGGATTCACCAGATAGTGCAGATGGTCATTTGGTGGTGAAAACTAAAATGTTTGGTAGTTAAAAGTTCTTCAAGAAAGTAGGTACTTTGTACTCTATACTTTCCCAGTTTCCCTAATGCATTGTGTGTGTTTGTGTTTGGAGAGAGAGGGAGAGAGAGAGAGAGACGGTGATGTGTGAAAAGCTAACCATCATTGAGTATTGCAATGATAAGAACCATAAATGGCGGAAAGTCGAATTCCCATATCAGCGCTAACATCATGAAACCAACCTGGTACACGAAAAGAAAGGGAAAGACATCAAACTGCTGCATAATGAAAAACAATAATAGCTCAAGTAGCAATAAGGAATTTGAAGAATGCTGGAAAACCAATACCAATGATAACTTACCACTATACGGATTGTAATAGAAACAGCATAAATCTGTAAAAAATATCGAAAATTGGTGAGATTGTGAAATATTTGAAACAAGCTCGTGATTAGCACCCATAAAACTTGAAAATGTTGCTTCACTAAAACACAAATTATACTAGGCCAAGTGTATGTGAACAGTAGAACTATCTAACAAGAGGTGTACCGTGTAATTCTTCATCCTTTGGAAGATCGCTCGACTGGTTAGAACAGCACTAATGATAACACTCAGTCCAGGTTCAGTAAGGACGATGTCAGAAGCACTGCGTGCTGCATCAGTTGCATCGGCTACAGCAATGCCGATATCAGCCTTCTTCAGAGCAGGAGCGTCATTCACTCCATCACCAGTCATTCCACATATGTGTTTTCTAGCTTGCAGGCGCTTTACAATCTCATATTTATGCTCTGACCAATACCCAAGATGCACGAGTTGGCGTTTATCAGATTCTATGGTGAAATAGGTGCATGAGGTTCAAAGTCGAGAGAGAAAGAATCGTTACCTGGGAAGACACCAGCAAAACCATCAGCTTTCTCAATGAGCTCATCGATCGGTAGAGCAGCAATTGATTCATCCTTATCTTGTCCCAGTAAAGCTGATGATGGGTACATATTAGTCCCCATTCCTAGCCTTCGTCCTGTTTCCTTTCCTATTGCAAGCTGATCCCCTGTTGAAACAGACAGATTTGGCATCTAAGTTAAAAGATAAACTCCAATACAGATTATGCAGAAGAGTTTATGTTAGTCTATGGTTGCTTTTGAGAATCAAAATAAATTATAAGACCAGATATCCCTTATAGCACGTAAATTACAAGAGGAACGTCAATGTAACACGTCCCGCAATTCACAGGTTAACTACCTAAATACATGATCATCAATCAAGCTTGTAATAGCGCATTGTCATTTCTTAAATTTTTAAAACATGAAGATTTACCAGTTATCATTTTGACATTTACTCCAAGATTTAATGCCCTTCTTATGGTTTCTGCACTGTCGTGTCTTGGTGGATCGAAGAGAGGCATGAGACCAATGAATTGCCATGGTCCTCCGGGACTATCTTTTGTTCCTTCTGGAAGTTCCTGCAAGAAATGTATGATAGTTGGTATGATATTTCGATACATAGTATCAGGAGATAAAAGCACAGTACCCTATAATGAATAATACCTGGTATGCCACAGCAAGCGATCTCAGACCTCGTTCTGCAAACTTATCGATCACAGCATGAACCCTTCGCTCTATGTCCGACTTATTGTGCGCAAGGTTTAGAATCTGAGAATGCATATCGGGGGCAATATTTGAGGACTGCCGTTCATGAAACAAGGAAAGCCGGCGTGAACAATGACAAACTGTACCTGCTCTGGTGCACCTTTGCTGACCCTGTGCCACTTCCCTTCGCTATCTATGTAAGTCAATGCTGTCCGCTTGTCAGTGGGGTTGAAAGGAAGGAAGTGCACTTCTCGAACTCCAGCACGTGCCTGTTCACGGTTTAATTGAATTGAAGTCAAAAATTGCAAAACATTCTCGTTTTTAGGCAGACAGAGTGCCAAGAGCTACCTCTTTTGGATCAGCCAGCATTCCTACGATAGCAGCATCTATGGCGTCCTGGTTTTCTGTTCGAGAGGCTCTAGCTGCCATCAGAACAACGGTATCTGCATCAACACCTTTTGCAAAAACCTGTGGACAAGTTACAATCAATATAAAAACACAATTGCATCCAAAGGATCAAGAAAAGGAGCGGACCTCGATAAGATTCTTATCAACAGTAAGTTTGTTCAGTGTAAGAGTCCCTGTCTTGTCGCTGCAAAGCACATCCATACCTGCCATCTCTTCTATAGCAGTCATTCTCTTCGTTATAGCTCCCTGTAGATAGTCAGATATATCGTTGTGTTATGGTATGTTCAGTAAACATCAAACCAACTAAACCAGTATATATATCCTAAAATATAAAGAAAACCTGTTGAGCCAAACGATGAGAACCAATTGCCATTGTAACTGAGAGGACGGTTGGCATGGCTATTGGAATTCCTCCAATGAGGAGAACAAGAAGATTGTCAATCCCGGGCCGGTATTTCCTGTGTTGAATAGGGTACATCACTATTATCTCTATAACCATCCCCACGGCAATAGAGCATATGCAGAAGTTTCCAATCGCGGTTAAAACCTGAGCATAAGCAGTACAATAATGAAAAAGAGATTAGCAACACTTTTGTTCAATATACTGAATAGACCATATCAAATATATAGAGTGCTTAAGAAATAATGCAACGTGCCTTTTGGAAGTGCCCGACTTGATTAGTGCTATCGACAAGGTGAGCAGCCTTTCCGAAGAAGGTGTGAACACCAGTTGCAATAACAACAGCTTCAAGCTCTCCCTGTTTGCACGTGGAACCAGAGTATACGCCGTCCCCTGGCCCCTTTGTCACAGGAAGGGATTCCCCCGTCAAAGCAGACTGCAAACATGAGATCATGATCAGTAAATATAATAAAATAAAACTCAGCGTACAGTCGACAGAAAGACACACACCTGATCAATTTTAAGGGGATCGCCATCCAACAGACGAGCATCAGCAGGAACTATATCTCCAAGCTTTATGCTAATAATGTCTCCGGGCACCAACACGCAAGCCTCTTCCTCGCTCCACCTCCCATCTCTAAGAACCTTCAGTAAATGACCACAGATCAGACAAGCACCACAAACATGTAATTATTAAACAGGAGCTTCCAAGAGAAGGTGATATCAGACCTTTGCTTTTGGAGCAAGACGAGCCATGAGAGCAGCTGCTGCATTGCCAGCATTATTCTCCTCAATAAAACTAATAGTCGAGTTGATGAAGAGCAAGGTGATGATGCCTACAAAGTCCTGCCAATCCGGAGGCTTTCCCTGCAATGTTCAAATCAAAGATCAGTGACTCCTCCACAGAAAGCACCCGTAAAAAACTTTGGCAAGAAACAATGTCCTTACTCCTCCATTAGCAAGGGCGATTGCCATGATAGCTGCTGCTTCCATAACCCATGAAAGAGGATTCCACATAAACCCCAAAAACTTCAGGAATTTACTCTCCTACAGCAAGCAGAAACCCATAATATTAGCATAAACTTGAAACTCCAACTCAGTATGAACAGAATCACCAGCAAAAAATATATCATCAAGAAAAAATCTTGAAACAGAAAACAACTCATAACTACATATGCTGAACAAGCAAAATCCTAGTACATAAACAAACCAATAAAAGTAAAGACAAAGGTGGAACGGAAGGAATTGTGATGCAAATTTGACTTCTGAAACTTTAAATTCACTAAGCACATAACTGCAAGGAAATGTAAGGATATAAAGCCAGAAATGAAGGACAAAATTTCAATCAAGAATCAACACCTTCTTCTCTTCAAGCTTGTTGTGTCCAAAAATGACCAACCTCTCTTCAGCAGCCTCACTTGTGAGGCCCTCTTTGGTACATCTCAGATTCTCAAACACCTCATCAATGGGGATGTTTTCCTGCACACACAACACGCAATAGCATTAGCAATCAACTCCACAAAATCAAGAAATTCCACAACCAAGAAAATGGATAAAACTCAGCTGGTCAGATCCATTACCAAGTCCACTGTCTCCTTCAAGACAGCATCAAGAACTTCAGGCTTCTCTCCCATTTTCACAAAACCAAAACAAAAAAAAAACACTCCTTTTTTCACAAAGAACAGTTTCTTGAATCAAGAAGCTAGTTCAAGAAACACCACGGGCAAGAGCTGTGGAAGCAGCAGGAACTTCTGCAGTTTAGAACGAAATCAAACGCAGCCCACTTAAAAAAGGGAAGGGATTTATAGCATTACAAGAAGCCGAATTTGAAGACAGCAAAAAATGAGGCCACCCCACCAGCTTCAAATCTACAAGCAGTGGTGGCCGTTACAGCGGTGCATTTCCCATTATCATTTATTTATTCATAGAATTTCCAACGGAAATGGTATTATTTTTCAAAGGAATTGATGTAACAAAGAAGTTACAAAAGGCTGTAACAACTAATAACCAAACTCTCATTGTAAACATGTATGTTTTGGCTAAAAAAAAAAAAAAGTGCTTGAACCATCACACAGCAGTTAACTTTTACCTTCCACTGTTGATGAAGAAAGTGCAAAGGATTATGCTTTTAAGTGTCGTTTTCTTGGTTTTGTATTTACTTTCAAAAGGCAAAAGGAGTGTTTAGATTTGAAAAGATTTTTATGTGTTGTGGTAAATTGATAGAAACCAAATACTAACAGATTGGCCAGGAACTATAATCGCACATGGCCTCTCTCAGGCTCTCTCCCTCTCTCTCATTTGGCCAGGAACTATAATCGCACATGGCCTCTCTCTCTCTTTCTCAAGCTAATATTATGAGTAAGATATCTATTTATCCCCCATCAATAAAAGAACAAAAAAATTTTAATTAGAACATTTTTGATATGAAAATGAACTATAAACTTTGTGATGGCTAAAAAAATAATATTTTTATTGGACGGATAGCATATATAAGAGCCGAATGCTTTCACAGCTGTCTATTTAATTTCGTTTCTCTATTGATTTTCATTCTCTCCTAATAAAAAAGTACATTTATAATTTGCTCTTTGGCATATATTAGTGTCTGTGGGATATAGTATTTAACTATTACAATGTCGTATTACAGTTTTGTATCCTCGTCAAACAAGATAATAGTTTTTAAATAAATCTATTAATTAAGTACATATTTTTTCCCAACAATAGATAAACATCTTTTTTACCCTGTTAGTTAACTATTTCTTTTACCAATACATTCCACCGATATAAAATTCAACAAGTAAAGTTCAACAAGTATATTGGCGACAGTACCGATTCATAAATATTTCATCTCTAATCAATAGATTGATCATTCAAGTCATCTCGAGTGCGTGTAAATTGTAGTTAAAAAATAGATGTTTTACTATAATTGAAGTCACTTTCATATTAATAAATATTATATTTAATTACCAGTTAATGTTTATTAAATTAGACAATGTAATAATTAATATTTGGTGCTTGGTAAATATCGTTGAACTATGATGATTTTGATTTCCACGTTCAAATACAAATTAATTAAGTAAATACAAATACAGCATGTTTTATTGGAGATTCGAACTCAGTGATATGCTCTGATTACAGTTTAGTTATTGGCGTTGCAAGTTTTATTAAAGTTGATACCTTCATGGCAAAAGTATGTTGATTGTGTTAAAATTATTAAAAGGCTTGAAAATAACCGTGGGAAAGACAAAAGGAGAGAAAAATATTGGTTCAGCAGAGAAAAGGTAAACTAGAGTCCATGAAGGCCACATTTCATATAGAATTTTTAACATAAAATTATTTAGCAAAATAAATTATTTACACCTCTAAACAGATTAGCACAAGTATATACTACATAACTTTTTTCTACAAGTAATGGTTAAATGTAACTTCAAAACTAATAGTACATAACCACATATAAATCCAAAATAGAGCTAAGAGAAAGTATATTATATTCGAGATTGCTTGGGTACGTATTTATCGGAAGATATAATTTTTGGTCGTATTAATAAAATGTATCTCACTATATGCATTCACTTTGATTGTAAATTTATTATAAAAGATATTTTTTTATCACATTTTAGTGATTCTTATGGAGAATATGATTAGGGGTAATTTAATTACTTGTTATTTAATTGTCAGAGCTTTTATTAATTTATATCTTTTAATTTAGTTTATGGGTTTGGTCTGTTTAGTTAGTCTATATATACATAAGTTTTTTTTATATATATCTTGTAGTTGGATTTTGATAAATAAAAAGTTATGGTTTGTTTTCCTTCTCTGTGTTCCTTCGGTATTCAATAAAGAATCAATGAAATTTTACTATTCATTTTCAGTATTCGTGAATCTTAATCAATGGATTAGACGCTTCAGTGCATTAGGTTCCACCTTCTTTCATCTCATGTTCTCTAAGGTGGAAAATAAGAGAAAATATTATCACAACAGTATCATATGATAACCTTATCATAATTGGGATGAAAAAAAGAAAAACATATGAAAATAGTACACAAATAATAAAAATATATATTTTCCACTTTCTTTTGTTTTTTAATCCACTTTCTTTTGTTTTTTAAAAAACTCACCCCTAGTCAAATAGGACATAATTCGAGTATTTTAATTATTTACGATTCTTTTCTACAGATACTGAAATACATTTGGCATTTCCAGGCAAAAGAAAAACATTTTTGGAAGACAATAGCCAAACACAGGCTGTTGAAGGAAAACGACAGAAGTGAGGTGGGCCCCTGTATTAATGTGGTGCATGTATGCTAATAGTAGACAGCGCGTATGGTCGATGTTTATTTTTTGGCGCAATTAATAAGAGAGAGAGAGAGAGAGATAGAGAGAGAGAGGCATGCAAAAATTAATTTAGGGCACATGACATTTGTCTCCTAAGTACTGCATCCGTACGGCCCCCAACGCCTCATTACTATCACAAATTTTATTAGCATCGCTGGGTTTTTGTAGTTATACAGTAATTCCATTTTGTAGTTTACTAAACGAATGTTTGTTACGTATAGTATTAATTAATATTAAATACAATAGAATAGAGTAAGTATGAGAGGGAATGTAGCGTTTCATGTCACGTCATAACAAATTTAGTAACTTGTCACGACTTCTTTTCCTAAACTATGTTTTGGTCTTGCTCATTTATATCTTTTTGGATTTACTAATGTTAGGGTACCATAAAATGGTACGAATTGGATAGATGTGCAACTACGACTTACTATGTAGTATGTACATAGTATGTAACTAACCGAACAATAGATATAGTTCCAAAAATTTATCCTACTATATAAAAGCTGAATTTTGTGCGATAATTTTGTCTAACTGAAACTTAAACTAGTAATTTTATTTTTCATAAACTCACTGTAATAGTAGAACACAGTAATCATTTCAATTTTTTATTTTTTTTTTACTAAAATGGGGTCAAATATGTCGGCCAAGTCGGGGCAATCCTCAAAATCTCTTGTTAATAAAGAAAATCTTCATTGTTTGAATCTTCACGAGGAGAAAACTATAATATTTATTAAAATAAAGATATGACACCACATAACTTTCATTATCCACAGTGTTCATAATTAATCTTACAATCATTAACACATGCATAATAAAAAATAAAAAAGTATTTCATCACATGAAATATTAGTTGCTGGGTTCAATAACATGGGTCCATTATTTTAGGGATAATGGCATGATATTGAATGTGGAAACAGACTGCCAATTTGATTGCACAATCCATCGTCCCTAACGACTTGCAGTTGCACTCATGTGCATTTATGTTGGGGCCCATTAATCGGTGATCCATTTCGGATTTCGAATTTTATGCAAACAAGATAACAGAAATAATAAAATATGTAAAATAAATTTATTTTGAAAATGAAAAATATGTGAATGGGATGATTTATTGTTTATTTGAATATTTAGTTAGGAAGATATGATAGAGCCAGTTGTCTCTTGATTTCAGCTTTTCCAATCATTTTTTTATATTTCAATAGTAGTTGTTTTATTTTGTGGACCATATCAATGATCGTGTTTTTGTCAAGATAACTTTTTATCTTTGTGTATTTCCTTAAAGTTAAAATGTGACCAAAACAGTTGAACTTTTGGCGCAATAATTCCACTATGATTATAAAATAAAGAAATTAAATGTGGTAGAAAGAGTGCATACACGTCATGATTTGAAGAGTTGAGAGTAACAAAGTTTGCATTCATCATTGATAGGAACAATATAGAAAGTTAGAAACACATTAGATCTCAATACTATATTTTTATGTCATAATATTACTAAAATAAACAATTAAAGATGGATACATGGTTCATGGAACTCCACCAAGAAGAATGCTATTCGCCCATACAAGTTTTTTTTTTTTTCGATTCAATTTGGTTTTAGAAAGAAAGTTCAGTTTGAAAATCACTTGTATGATTAATAATTGGTTCACCCTAAAAAGCACAATTTTTTTGTATTTGTTTCAAATTCAAATTTGAAACTAATGAGCTATAATTATATTTTTCGGAATATTAAATAATGCAATCTTTTATGTACAACAATCAGTGGCGGACCCAAAACTTGAAAATTGAGGGGGTGTAATCCAAAAGCTACGATTGAAAAGTCTCATTTAGTGGTTTCAGATCATATATTTGCACGTCGTTTTCTTCAATCTCTAAGTCGCAACAATGACGGATCATAGCACGTACAATTTCTTGAAATTTTATTTTTTCCAGATAAACAAAATTTTTAAAGCTACGAACCGCAACAAAGACATATCCAGTCATTGAGGGAGGGGCGACCATGTCGGTTTCCGGTGATATTAAGGGGAAGTTAGTCGTCAAATGGGGCCGGCTGCCGCCTCCCACCCCCCTTGAATCCGCTACCGAGAGCCATAAGATTTTAAGTTCAAAGTCTATCATTTTTCATTCTTTAGTTAAAAAGAAAAAATCAATTATGTAATGTATATTAATCATACAAGATATTTTTGTTGTCTGTATGTCAATGTGTGGCCCCCCACTGATGACTTAAAATTGACGTAAATCGATGGGTTCCATTTTTAATTCTTTTAATCAATGTTGGTTATTATGATGTAAAGTTTAAAGGTCAGTTTATTTATGTTAAATAAAAACATGAAAAATAATTTATTAATAAATAATATTGTTTCTAGAAACATGAATATCGTTGCTTCGGAAACACCAATGATCTCTTAACAAAACATGAATATCCTCCCTTCCCCTCCTCATTAAGTTAAAGACAAGTTTACCTTTGGATTTTGGTATGTAGAATTTTAGATCTCAAATTACTATTTACAGAAATGCCCCTTTACTACTTTAAAATCAAATAATGCTACTAGACTTTGGTAGATTGATAATTTGAGGTTCACTGTTGCTGATGTAACCATATGTCTCTTCACAAATTAACGAATCTTGAACTAGGCCCAAATATCAAATTACATTATTCGATGGTCGACACTGAAACTAATACTTTTAAAGTTTTCCAAGCTCGATTTTATTTATGACAACACCTGAAACTTTAAAACTTGACTCAAATTCGATTTGGATGTGGAGAAGCTGCCCATAAGCTTATACAAGATTTTGAAAAGTGATTATCCAAATTACATCCTAAACACCTTATAACATCTAAAAAAGCTCTAACAGTTTATTAGCTTCTAAAAATTTAAGTTCACCAATTTTATCATATTTTATCATGATCTCAAAATCAACAATCAATTGTAAAAAAATGACCTTATTATATTTTGTTATTTTCATCTACTCTTCCCATTTTACGATTTTCCCTCTCTAACTTACAATTCTCTCACTAAGTTTTAATAGTTTAATTTGAGAAGGAGTATTTGATTAATCAAATGAAATTTACATGTATTTCGTTCTCTTTTTAATTTATAAACTTAATTACTCAAATACTATAATAATTTATAAGCTTAAAAACATTACATGTTATAAAAAAATTGAAGAGCTAATAAGATATCTATAATAAGCTGAGCCAACACATCAAAATAATGCAATACGAAGCAAGAGCCCAGCTCAATATATTTTAACAAATTTCGTTTAGGCCCACTATCATCGTACCCGACCCGAGATATAATCCATGACCCGCAACATGTTAGGGTATTTGAAGCCGTTGGATATAAGTCAAACATAGAAGATCCAAAGGCTTTAAAACTACAACATTTTCACGAAGAAAGCTCCCGACGCACTCTTCTCTCTCTCTCTCCGCCGCTTGATGAAAGCAGCAGCCATGCCCAACACCGTGCGGGTCGCCACGGCGCAGATGACCTCCGTCAACGACCTCTCCGCCAACTTCGCCACCTGCTCTCGCCTGGTGAAGGAAGCAGTCACCGCCGGCGCGAAGCTGCTCTGTTTCCCGGAGAATTTCTCCTACGTCGGCACTAAATCCGGCGACAGCCTCACGATCTCTGAGCCACTTGACGGTCCTATCATGGATAAGTACCGCTCACTAGCTAGAGATTCAAGCATCTGGCTGTCGCTCGGCGGATTTCAGGAAAAAGGATCGCGCGATTCCCATTTGCGCAACACGCACGTGATAATCGACGACGCCGGGAACATCAGGAGCAAATACAGTAAGATGCATTTGTTCGACGTCGACGTGCCTGGAGGCGCAGTGTACAAGGAGAGCAGTTTTACTGAAGCGGGAGAAGAAATCGTCGCCGTCGATAGTCCGTTCGGGCGGTTAGGTTTAACAGTTTGCTACGATTTGCGGTTTCCGGAGATCTATCAGCAGCTGAGATTCCACCGCGGCGCGGAGGTGCTGTTGGTGCCGGCGGCGTTCACTAAACCTACGGGGCAGGCGCATTGGGAGATTCTGCTCCGCGCGCGGGCGATCGAGACTCAGTGCTATGTGATAGCGGCGGCGCAGGCTGGGAACCACAGCGATGAGAGAGAAAGTTACGGTGATAGTATGATTATTGATCCGTGGGGTACAGTTATTGGCCGGTTGCCTGATCGGCTGTCGACTGGAATTGCTGTTGCGGATATTGATTTTGCAGCGATTGATTCGATTAGGAAGAAGATGCCGATCGATCAGCACCGGAAGCCGAGTGAGTTCTGGAGATCGGCGTCGGCTTCTTTGTGAAGTGGAAGAAACAGCTCTGCTGATTTCGGCGTGTTCGTGTACAGTATCTCCTTCCCAATCTCGCCTTTTTCATATTGCTGCATTTGTATTTATATAGTGTGCTTGAATTTGTGCTGCTGTTGAACATGGTGATAACATTCTTTCTGATATTCACATGCCTGCCTCAAGATTAATATTGCTATATTGCTATATATATATATTGGCAGTCTAAACAAGTAAAGAAGATAGAACGCATTGGTAGTAAAGGATGTAACCTTTTAGGGATAAAATGGTCAAACGAGCTCTAAATTAATCAATCCATCAAAATAAACAATGGATTAGCACATGTTATTTTTGTTAATCCATCCTATCACTCAAAGTAAACGTCCCCTCAAGGGATCCTCATTTTTCCATCATTCCTGCGGTCATTTGCAATAGGCAATCAATGGTTTGGAGGAGTGTGAATTTGTTTGGTGTATTGATATCTCCACATTTATTGCTGTGATATCAAAGAAATGAAGGAAATGAACAAGTGTCTTCAAACTTGATCTTGATGATATGATCCTTTGGAAAATGCATTATTGGCTAGGTGGACTATCTCTTGATGGATATTCTTGAAATGTATCTCGGTCATCTTGATTATATTCGTGTTAAGAGGGACTTAAGAAGTGGTGTCAGATTTCTTTTTTTTGGTTGATCTACATTCTTATAATGTTGATTCATCTACATTCTTGTTTTGTTGATTCACCATACGTCTCACGCATGGATAAACATGTCATCTGTTGTGGTCAGTTATCCCTTGGTATCAAGTCTAAAATCAGTTTAGGGCCCTTCATCACCAAGTCAATTAATTGCTTTGCTACCAGTGTCGGTATCGCGTCAATTGATGGCCCGTGGCCGGTCGTCCACCATAAGGAGACTGCTGGAATAAGACCGGGTTAATGGTTGACTGTTTCTTGCAATTTTTGCTTAACTGAGTATATTGTGTGAATTTGACAATTAGCAATGTGACATATGGGAGAACCAGATGAATTTCTATATGGTGTGCTGGTCGGAGTAAGATTTTAAGGATCGATGAGAAGTAGAGGATAGAGGCTATCGCAATTCAAGTTATATGAATAATGAAACTTTTTGTTTCAATGTGTCGATTCAACATGAAGTAATTTCGATTATAAGAAACTTCTGAAATAAATCGAATGAATTTGTGTACAATGCAATATCATGCGAAAACAAGTAGTTCTGGTATAGCTGTAAGTTTTAACAGATTCCTGTACATTAGGGTTTGATGTTCGGAAAGAATTTGCCCTTTTCAGAAGCAGGTAGGTAGGAATATAATCAAATGAAGTAGGCTACTCTTAAGATTATTGTAATAAATCACTGAATACAGCGTTTAACATTTTAAATCACAATATTTGGTGGCTCAGAAGGCTCATATACAGGGGGGGGGTGAGAGAGAGAGTTCAGATTGCAAAAATATACAGCACAAACATGGGCACCTCCTTACCGATCACGCGTCCTTTGCACATCTTATGAACAAAAGAATTAGCACTCACTAACTCACATCATCCCTGAAGGTCCTCTGCTCATCGAAGAAAATCATTTCCAACCAATGGAACATTGCAGATCTAGAATTGAACATTGCAGATCTAGAATTCAGAATCGCAATGAGACCCGCCCTCAGAAGCTCCTCCACTTTCCGAAGCCTCGAGTTTTCAAAAGATAACCTGGGTTTCGTTCCAGCTTTCCAGCAATGGGGGGATGTGGCAGAAATCGAAAATATACGAGAACTGAAAATGTTAAACCACAAAAGTTTGACCTGTAAAACCATCTTGGAGCTGCAGAGAGCAGTCTTTCATCAAGTTTAAGCTCAAGCTCTTGAACTTTCTCTCTTGAATACTGTCACGACGCCTTTCTCTTGTCCGTACCCGTTTTCATCATTGCCACAAACTCATCGTAGCTAATTTGCCCATCCTGCAAGAAACCCAATTGTGATAGTGAGCTGATACGTATAAAATAAACGTACGTAGGATAGGGAAGACTTCGAGCGTCTTCAAGCTCCAGAATAGGGGATGAAGAAGGGAGAATGCGTATCGAGGGAATACGCGAGAGGGAAGGAAGCGGCGTGAGGCAATAATTAGGGTTTGAATAATTGTTCTTTCATATTGATAATGATAAACTAACATGTATTTAAAGTTCTCTAACTACTAGTCTACGGACCCTAAGTTTGCTAAAGAAATTACAATAATTAGAAAATACAATCAGGCAAGCAATACCTGCCGAGCCCTAGCCCTTCGTTGCTCCAAGCATCTATTCGTCCTTGGCCCACGTCTTCTAACTCATGGCCCAATCTCTCTCTTCTACTTTTGATGTGTCTTGTCCCTCGCAGCCCAACTTCGCATCTATTTTACGACTCAATCTCTTATCGACTGGCCCAACTTTACACATAACATGAGTACTCAGTTATTGATGATAGATATAGAAGAAGATGGCGAGAATTTAAGGTCTTAAACCTTGTCGGTATCAACTTTGCGCATGATGTCATTGAGTACATCAAGTTCGGGTTCGCCTGAACCGCCCACTAAAGCTTATAGTAGCTTGTCTACTTCTATGTACCCACTCCCAGCTTTATCAAAGATAAGGAGGCAAAAGGAATGGTGATGAAAAAAGCCTTCATAAAAAGGAATGGTAAAATTTCATCTGGTAAAAACGTCATTTGGTAGAATTGTACGTCAACAAAACCATTTTAAAATTAAAATTAATTTTTAAAAAAATAAAATTATAATTAATATTTCTGATAGATTACCGACGAGATTTTTCATTGGTAATATTAAAACGACGTTTTTTACCGTGGAAGTTGTCGTTGGTGATATTTACCGATGGCCGAAATTTGTTGGTAATTATTTATCGACATTGTTTTCATCAACGCGTGACTTCCGTCGATAATCTGTCAGCAAATAATTTTACCGACATAATTTTGGGGTCTATCGTGAATCACTTATTTTTAGTGTTCACCCCCTCCAAAAAAAGAGTTTGATGCCTCATTGATTCATCATGAGTGATTTAAAAGTACACTTGTGAATTTGTATTAAGGGTGGATCCAAGGGATGTTAGGATCAGCTAAAGCATCGTTGACCAAAAAAAAATTATCTTGCATTTTATATGTTTTAGATTTTTTTTATTATTTACCAATTTTTACCGACGGAAAAAACTTGCTTTTAGCTCTACAAATTAATTTTATGCATCCGTCCTTACTTACATTACGTACCACCTATACAAAAATGAAAATAAAAAATGGCTATATATTCCTTTGTGGACCAAAAAAGGTAGAGCTGCATTCCTAGTGCGTGTGTTCCATGTGAGAAAAATAGGCTTATTTTGAATTATTGAGGGACATAGACTTTCCCTTTCAAAAAGCTAAAGAAGGCTACTTTCCACGGCTGATTTTACAGCCAATTCATTAATTCCTACAATAACATAAAAAAAGATAAAGACGGCAAAGTTTTGCCACACTTTCCATAATCCATTCATAGTTTGCTTTTGCCTGGAATTATCGTCCATATCTCTACCGCGGGGTCTATAACAAGTATTTAAATGTGACCGATTAATTGTTGCGTGGCAAAATAGTAGCTTTATGAATCATATTTTTCTCCAAGCATACGTCAATATGTATTGTGACGAATTAGAGAATTATCAAAAAGTATGCATACACCAATTACGTAATAATTCATGTTTTTGGGCTACTCTTGTTGGGCCATTATTCATATAATATAAGAGTAGAGTAAATTACAAGTCCTTCTCTCTCTTTAAATCTATTTGGAACAAAATCCGAATTCAAATTTATAATCTAATGACATATTTATAGTTTTATTGATATTTTCAATTACAAATATATCATTTTTGAATTTTGACCTATGTCATGTTGAAATGGTATCACTCATATTTTTGTAGAAAATCTTGAGTGGTTAGGAATTAGGATAATATGCTTCTATGTTAAAAAATTACATGAGATAAATGAAATTATTCTATAAAAACAAATAAATGTTCCCTATATTCCAAATTGAAAGTCCGTGTTTGGATTGTCTCATGTTACACTACATATTTTTTCAAGGATATTTTTATTATTCACATATTTTAGAATAAAGAGTAATATTTATCACTCACATGTTTTACATTATATTTCTATTCTCTTAAATATATGTGTTCAAAAGTTTTGAGTCATTAATATTGTAACAAAAGAAATCATTTTTGGAAAAAGTTGCAAAATTCCACCATAAACTTCTAGGACCACAAAATCTCTTACTAAAATATATTATAATATCACACAGAATATAAAAGACTACAAATCATTCAAGTTACGTAAACTTATGAGAACTAACCAAGTTGAACGACATTATTTTCTACTTGTAAAATTTTATTTTTGTGAATTTTCTTTAACCAAATTTAGCATAATTTTATAAATTTCCTTGGCATGTTCTAATCATTCGTATATGCAATATAAAATATTGCAATAATTATAACCCAATTTGCTAGCGTCTTCTATTATCGTATATAATTAAAAAAAATTGCAATTGCAATAAATCTATTCGTATAGCTACACATTCTCCGTTTGCAAAATCCTAGTGAGTTTAATAGTCCCACTTGTAGCTGAGATATTATCCCTCGAATATTCCTTACAGTAATAAATACTATTTACCAATTACGCATCCTATAATTTATCTGACTCTTTTTTCTTCTTTTTTTTTTAATGGGAGTTTGAGATTTATCATTTGAAATTGAGTTGTTGTACAGCATTGAGTAATAAATGGCGTAATAAAATTGAAATAACAATGCTAGATCGATGAGCTGAAACGATAAAACTTCCGCCCTAATTCATGACTTGAAATTACAAAATTGGGCCTCAATTGTCATATTTGATGTCACTGTTAATTTAAACATGATTAATACATAAATATGTTAATTAATATGTTATTATGATTGAATGTTAAATTTTAGTTTTTGTACTAGTAAAACATTGAAAATATATAAATTGTAGGATACGTACATAGAATAAATGAGAGTTATTTAATAGTGGACTACTTGAGAAAAAAATCTAGGTAGAGATAATGTACCAATAATAAATTACTAAATTTATTTCTTAGTTAAATGATTATTAAATGTGATAAATTTTTAAATATATACAGTGCGACGTAGTCATAAAAATTGGATAAAGTAGGGTTAGCGAACGAATATATCATCATCTTTAGTGATTTTATTAATATTATATTAACCTTTGAAATTTATCAATTTTATCTATAATCTTTAGCAATTGTATTAAATATATCTTAATCTTTTCAATTTATCAAATATATCTTAGCCTTTTCATTTGTATATTTTATCATAAAAATACTCACTCCAACAGTTGAGTCGTGACATGACGTGTCAGAAGATAACCTTGTTATTTTGCTCCAAAAAATAAGTTGTATACAAGGATATTAATATTTTATTTTAATTTTATTTTTAGAAATAATTATCTAAAAATGAATGATTAAACTTATACAAGTTTTAAAATTAATGATAAAATTGATAAGTTGAATATGGTAGGATATAATTGATATAAAAGTTAAAGATTGAGTTATAATTAATAAATTTCAAATATTCGATAAATTTGATGAAAACACTAAAAAATAGGATAGATTTAATCATTATCTCGAGAAAGCATATAGTATATTACACCAATTTACATGAAATGGGGACAAAAGTCTTAGAATTCAAAATATTCACGGTTCTCGGCATTCCACCCATTAAAAAAACAATAAATATCGAACATAGTTTGCATCTCACATTCACTAAATTTTGTCAAAACAACATTTTAGTAAAGTTGATTTGAGATTCGAGATGTCAATTCAATCTGAATTCATTGGTTGACCCGACCAGTCTACTAGATTTAGAAGGTTAGGGCTGTAAATTTCTAGCCCGATAAAATCTCAATCCGATTCGCCCGCACCCGATGAGGGTTGAGTTGGAACCCGATGGATTGGCCCTAGGTGCAACAATTACCTATTTTTCTGTGTTATTTAGCAGTTGATTTGACACTTTAATTGTAATTTTGATAAAATTAATAATTATAAAAAATAAAATAAAATAAATCCTTCAATATATATTTAATATATATATGCTTTAAATTTTTATTAATATATATAACCATAAATAAACGAATTTGAAAATTCAAGTTCACCATAAGAAATACTATCAATATATAACATGCTTGAAAAATTACCGAAATATGTTCGTGTTTCATTTTAATTTTATAATTATTAAATTAGTTTTTTTTATATATATATACATCTAAGACACTTTGATTTTATGAGGCAAAACTAATTTTGAACAATTTATCGATAATTTTATGTTATGTAATCTTAATTTTTTTTCGGAATGTTATAGGCTCTGAATTTTATGCTTATCATATGATTTATATCTATAATTTTTGTATACGTTTATTTATTATAAATATAGGATCCTTAAAAATAAAAAATACATAGATTACTTTTTATCGTTTGTTTTTTTTTTTTATCGTTTGTTTTTAGTCCGATTAGTCCGCTGGGCTAGCCCGAAACCCGAATAATTAGGGTTAAGGTTGGAAATTTATAACCAGATAAAATTTCTACCTCATTAGTCTGCACCCGATTAACTCACAATCCGAATAGGGATGACCTAAAACTCAATGAGCCGACCTGATTGACATCCTCATATGGTGTCCTATTATGTAGTGTTTCTGAGATGTATTAACAAAACTTTGACAACTACACCATACATAATGGCATAGGTCACTGAAACTTACAGAAAATCTGAAACTTTGACGCTAAGCATCTATATTGGTTAAAGGATTCATAATGAATGTACAATATTTTCCCTAGAAGAAAACGCACCACATTTCCAACCAGTTCATCACCTGCTTCCCAACGGCGGCCTTCTTCGCCAGAGACTCGACGCTCTTTGGCTTCACGCTCTTTACCCTTCTTAATTGTGTCGATTGCGGCTGTCTTCTGCTTTGGACTTGTCCTCGTTGACGTTTTGGCCGCCTTAGCTGACGGTTTCTTCGCAGTGTCCGACGCCTTCCTCTTTGGTGCGGTCTTTGCTTTAGCAGGAGTTGCTACTTCCGGCTTCGCAGCAGGAAGGCTTAGCCTTAACAACCGCCTTCGAATCAGTGAAGGATTTAATTAACTAACATACAAATAGCAACCAAATATATATTTTATGACACAACACCTAACATATAACGGGTCATCGTTCAATTGCCAAATCCTTGAAAATAAGTAAATGGCTGAACAATATGTCAAACACAGGGTGAAAAGTTTTAAGGGAAATATTACAATGTTTGACATATTTTTTTCCAAAACATAGTTAATTGCGACTTGCAACCACCTTTTCCTAAACAAAATATAATTACATGAGGATGCTACCTGTTGCTACATTTTTTTTTTCTCTTTCTAAAAGTACATTTGTCTCCAAGCATATTTGGATTTGGGATAATATGTCATATTAAATGTTATCATTACTTTATCATTCAATTCATACTCATATTATTCTCTAAATAAATTATCGACATTGACAGATTAAAAAACTCATGACATATTAAATCATGATGCCTTTTTAAATTTGCATGAATCTCATTTTCTACCTATGTTTTTAATGACCAACTCCATCTATATATCTAAGTAGCGATTACAAATAATTTAATAAATAACTTCATGAATGGAGCATATTGCGATGCGAACTAAAACTTGGTCTCTACGTTATTTTAGCACATTAATTAATTAATTAATTAAAAACCAACATAAAATTGTGTTACCGACGGGAATCAAACTCTGTATCACGTTTGTGGCCTCTTATAAAAAAATTATATATTAGTTTGACAAATTGAAAATGATCGTTTGAATTTATATTTAACATATTTACTCGATTCTTTAGTATGGATCTGAGACGATCTACTCTGTCAAATTATTAACCTTTTGGTAATAAATGAGAGCTTTTATGCAAACTTTTGGGGTACAATATTCTCCACCTCACTATGATCTATTAAATTAATACACGTTAATAATCCCATGAAACATATGTTGATTATAATGAAAAAAGAGACAATATGAATTCGCTGAAAATGTTCAGAAATTCATTTGGCAAAATTGAAAACTAACATATTTTAAATAAAATAATGAATATCTCCTTTTCCCCTCCTCCTTTAGGGAAGTAAATAAAATACGTGTTTTTGGGAAATACCATATTTTACTTCAATCTTTGAACATTTTCTCATAATTGTATCAGAATATGCAAAATTATAAATTAATACAAAGTATCAGTGTTGTTTACAATTCTACCATATATCATTTGATCTTCGGCAACTGAATGATGCTGACTCAACATGTTAGAAATAAATGTGATGATGACAATAAATATACAAAAGTAAAAATAAACATGGTTGGAATTATTGTTGAATTGAGATTTGAGAGAGTGCTGACATTAAATCGTTAGCCGCTAGAAATCGAATAATAAGCTAGAATCACAAACAGTTTTAATTATATAGGTATTAATTTGTAATATGTCGTACGTTAGAATACAATTATCCCAAAAAATTCAAATGTTCAGCATATTTAAATATTTCTCTATATTTTTTATTTACTAGAAAAATGAAAACATATGGAAAAGTTTAAAACTAAAGCTTATTGAACCCCACAAGATTCTTCATTATACTATGTAGCAGCATTTTATGATAAATTATTATTATTATTATTATTATTATTATTATTATTATTGCCACAAATCGTAGATATATATAATGGCTTTAGTTTTGTGGGACGCTGTGAAATGATATAGTTTTACCTTTCTAAAATTATTCTGTGTTAAACTAAAAGCCCATGAGTGATGAGTCCCCCTCGCCCGAATACGAATGGTAAAAGTAAAATAATATGATCTGAAATGTACGGTAAATTGCTACATTGTTCCAAATAATTACCAACTCGCTTCCCCTCTCTTACCCCATAATAAATGATAAATCATTAAATCCCTCATCTCTCTCTCCCCAAAACACACTTAAAACTACACCAAAATCTGCACATTTCCCAAACCCCCACCACTGTGCTCTCTCTCTCTCTCCCCTCTCTTCTCTCGTACTGTCGCACGCCAATACTCAATTTACTGAATTACACTATCCATTTATACACACACACATATACGTATATGTCTGTGTGTGTATCCGCCTCAACTCCGATCGCTCTACTCCGCGATTGCTGAGTAAGTCTTACCCCCCCCCCCCCTCTACATTTAGATACAGCCGGTAATACTTATCGATTATAAACTGCGGGACTAAACATAGAATTTATGCATGCAATTAAGTAGCCATCGCAAAATCTGAAATGGGGCATAAGAAGCGAAACGTCGCTCCTCGCTCCAAACCATCGCAGCCGCCTTCTGCGGCGGCCGTCGCGGACGATGCCGCCGCCGCCGACGGTGGTGCTTCAATTCTAGATAATACCCCAAACCCTTCCGTGAAAACACTTGCAAAATCGGAGCCTCTGGAGTCGGAGGGCAATAGCAATGCAAACCCTTTTTTGTCCTACGCATCGATTAAGCTTGAATGCGAGCGCGCCCTCACAGCGCTGCGCCGCGGGAACCACACTAGAGCCCTAAGATCGATGAAGGATTTGTGCTCGAGGCATGAGAATTCCACGCAGGCGGCGTTGATTCACCGTGTTCAGGGGACTATATGTGTGAAGGTGGCTTCAATAATTGATGACCCCCATGCCAAACAGCGGTATTTGAAGAATGCGATTGAGAGTGCGAGGAAGGCAGTCAATTTGTGCCCCAATTCTATTGAGTTCGCACATTTTTATGCGAATTTATTGTATGAAGCGGCAAACGAGGGTAAGGAGTATGAGGAGGTGGTACAAGAGTGTGAAAGGGCTTTGTCGATTGAAAACCCCGTGGACCCTGCTAAGGAGAGTTTGCAAGCGGAGAATCTGCAGAAGATTTCCACAGCTGAGGCTCGTGTTGCCAATGTTCAAAGTGAGCTTAAGTCATTGATTCAGAAATCAAACA
>JAYDZE010559641.1:0-49006 GCA_034509125.1 Monilaria moniliformis | reverse complement strand
AATTGAGAAAATGTCAAAAGTTGTGATTTTATGTTCCAGTTTCAAAAGTTATGAGATTGACCAGAAGTCAACGAAAAGTTATGATTTAAACGACAACTATCCCTAAAATTAAATGACTTTCAAATCCCAAAAAAATATTATGTTTTGTTAATTAAAATTCGAATAAGAAACGTACCATATAAACATAGTGAGATCCTCTGTCTGATCCTGCCCTTGGCTTCAATCCCACGTTTCTGGCTTTATCGTGTGAACACATAATTATTATTGGGGTAATTGTGATAATACAAATAAACAATTTTTCAGGTGAACTTAATTATTGTGTGACACCAATAATATAAATTTTACATTTTCTGCAATTTTTATATCAACGATTTCCAATTTTGGCAAAATGATGCCAACATGGTTTTTATTTGGTGCCGTTCACGTCTGTATCAATTCATCCAATAATGAAAATAGTGGACATTATTATAATTAAATAAAAAATATGAAGTGTATGTTATTGTTGTCACATTTTTAAATTCATTTGCAAAAAAAAAAATAAAAAAAAAAATCCCAAAATTCGTGTGTTGAGCACCCCCACGCAGCAGCATTTGCGGCGCGCGGGGTGCCGGGTTTCAGGCTAGGCTATTCAATAATGTCGTTTCAACTCAAAACTAATATATAAATCTTGAAAATTAAGAGCATACATTTTTAAGAGATTATTATCATTTTTAGAATTTAAATCTAAATATTTTATATTAAATGTTATAATAAAGCATAAAAAAGTAAAATGACGAATAAAAAAGTGAAATGATGAAAAAAATAAATTAATGAAGTTTGAAAACTAAATAATGAGAACTCGCTAATCTTTGGGTCGACTCTATAGGGCTCGGGCCAACCCTATCGGGTTGCGGGCTATTCGACTTAGGGTCATTCGGGTTTTGGAATTTTTTCGGATTATAATTTTTCAGCTCTAATCCTATCGGATTATCGAGTTAATTAGGTCAACCCATAAATTTCAGATTAAATTGATATCACTAGTTGAAAATAATTTTCCCATAAAATTGAGACCACTTTTACTAGATAGACGACAAACCTTAATGAGTATACCTAAATCATTACAGCTATTTAGAGGTGAGAGGAAAATCATGACCCTAATCACTTGTCACATGTTGATAAATTTATCAACAGATCCAAGAAATTATTATGTTTGCATTTCGGTGTTATAATTTAATTGTAAATGCACGCACGCACGCCTGCAAAACACATTAATCATTGTGTTAGTTTTTTTTCCTTTCTTTCTTGCACGAATGTTTGGAAGTATCTTTCACATTATATATAGGGTTCGACGCATAATTTTTTTTACTGAGTGATGCTAAATAATTACATTATGACTGTCTATACGTGGGTTTTTTTGAAGAAATCAGATCGATTCAGTTAAAATTGATTCACCTAATGAAATTAAATTTATAATATTTTTCTAAAATTGGTAGAAAAATGACTATTATGTAAATAAATATTAATGTATTATTGTTTTTCCGAATACATTAACTATTGTACTCTTATGTGAATGGCCACAATGTGGCCACTCAGCTTTATTGTTTTTTTATATGTGCTGTATTTTCTAAATCTCAAATTCGAAAATATTGGAAGGGTTTTTTTTTATGATGATAGAGACGTTATACAATTATTTACGCAAAACATCAAACATTCAACGATATTATAAGACCAAAAAAAATTCTTTAACTGGATAGGA
Source organism: Monilaria moniliformis (assembly GCA_034509125.1). Taxonomy (NCBI): domain Eukaryota; kingdom Viridiplantae; phylum Streptophyta; class Magnoliopsida; order Caryophyllales; family Aizoaceae; genus Monilaria; species Monilaria moniliformis. The sequence continues at coordinate 47,271 of JAYDZE010559641.1, read as the reverse complement.
ACTTCACTTGTATCCACCAATATATATATATATATATATATACATTTACCTTGAGCAACATTATGTAATAGTTCAAAATGTATGTGAGTAATAGTTAAAATGTGCATGCATGTGAAAGGGCACATGCAGACAAATGAATATACACTAATAAGTAGTGTTTGTATGTGTGTATAAATCAATCTACAATCTAAACTCAACAGCTTGCATGCACTTTTCGGGCATAGATACGATATGCATATGTAAAGAGAGACAGAATATTGTGCAGTCATCATTTTGAAACTAAAAAGTCTTGCAACTAGATTCCTTTTGGTGTTGCAATCTCTTTGTTCTTTTTTTCCCTCTTCACCTTCACCTCTCAAGCAAACAAAAGTGGCTAATAATATTCATAATCGTCGCAACTTAATGAATATGTCAAATGTAAACGTGTGTAGAATGGAGGAGTGTCGAAAACTTCTCGGTTCGTGTCCTTTTCGGATCAAGTTCGCTAGACAAGAAGATAATGCTACGGATCATTGTTTAGCCATATCGTCACAAGATTTTCCTAATATATTCGTATGGTGCATGAATCTCTGGCTTGTGTGGATGGTCTCACTGTACTATGCATTCGTGACAGCTAAATAAATTCATCTTGTTTTCCCTAAAAAAGAAAGAATAATACACCCCTATTTACTCAATTAATATCCTCAATTAGGAAATTCTTATATATAATTACACATTCATGAATGAATGTCAATTTAGTTGGTAAAAACGCTTTTATTAAAAATAGTAAGTTCGGAGTTTGAATCGTTTAAATAACTAGATTTTACAATTCCAAATCAAACTCAAATCTTGGAACTCATTAATAAAGTGGACCACCATCACTTAATTCTTGGATAAAAGTTAATTTGAAACTCCAAATGTCTAAAGTTTTTATTTTTTATTTTTTTTAAAGTGTGTATAATTAGTGTTCCCTTTAATCCATGGGCCATGATTAGGTTATCTCTCCATCGACAAAACATCGTATCGCCCCTACTAATCTACATAGTATCTTTCTAGCGATGTGAAAATTATGAAACTCGTGCATAAGTGCGACACAATCATTAGTGTAAACTATTAAAAGTAAAAAATGTTTTGCAGAATATCAATATATTACCCTTTTGAATGAAAATTAAATAAAGAACAAGGAAACTACGGCTTGTCTCACTTTGGCCGTGTGAACAATATATCGAGGCATCATTGCTCAATCCTTTTATTCTAAACTGCACCAAATTGTGAATCATTACGTCACGTCACGGAGTCGGAAATTGTTCATCGTGGGTCGGACTTCTGCAATTTCAGCTCAAGTTCTTTATAATTTTCTCGGTCCAGCCACAGAGCAATTCTCTTCGACGACAACTCGAACGTGAGGTCCACGGCAACTCGAACGATCTAATTAATACAAATTTTCGGTAGTCGTAGGTCGATGGTGGGATCGGTCGACCCAACCCGACCCCACCTCAACCCGTCATTCATTGTGTGTGCCTTTAGATATCTAGAAAATATACTATCTTGGAACTGTATTTTAATTGGACCTAAAGTTCCAAAACCAAAAAAGTACAACTTCACCTTTTATTTTATAGAAAATTGATCAAAATCTAGATATGGTTGTTCAATTCATAGGGTTCATTATCATTTGGATTCTAAGGGATTCGTTTTATATACGACCAATTATATACTCGTAACAAAGCATTATTACTACTACCTGATGTCTTGAATAGTTACAAGCCTAGTAAACTAACCATAATATAGGGTTACATAATTTATTTTAATTTCAAATTTTAATGATAAATATTAATTATAATTGTATATATTTTTTATTTTTATAATAAATCTTTACAAAATAACGAAATTATTAGTGGGACACGATGGAACACAAAAATTGTGCGTAGAACAGATGATCCCATCCGCATATCGCGGTACAATCTTTTCGAACATAAAACTAAAGTACTATGCACTAAATAGATATCTTGTGTTCGACAAGAGTTAAAGGACCTAATTGTTGTACAAACTGAGTGTGCAACTCATATATCTAAGTAGGTAACATGATTAAAAATATTTTGGCCCGTAGACAATATCATTCTTGGATCGAACTCCATCTTTCTGTCTTCAAAAGTTTTCCATTTGCGACCAAAATGCTTCATCCAATCTCTTCTGGATTTGTAGTGGGGGAGATACTGCTTGATCTCAATGCCTGCTTCTTCACAAAATCTGATTATTTCATTATTTTGGTCTTCGAAATATCCCCGCTCGTGGGGCCGGCACGTGTGGAGCAGCCCTAGAGTGTAGAAGATGTCCTCATCTGGTGTGACAGCAGACATTCTATCATCCCATCTGCAAAGTTGGGATTAAAGTGAACATAAATTAATACTATAAGATATACAAGGTGGAAAAAAGGAAAAACTTTAATTAAAAAAATAAAGGGTTTAGGGTTTAGAAAAATAATTAATAATACTTTTTTCGGTTAAAAGGGTAGAAAAGGATGGGTCCGGTGGTTTGGTTATGCCTCCCAATAATGTTCCTTAGTACACCGGTGTTAAAATCCACCACTTTAGATCTTGGGACGAACAGATTTAGCCATGGATGCGCCACCGCCTCCGTCTCCGCCTCCGCCTCCGGATTCTCTAAGTTCCCCACTCTTGCTAGAAAGTCCATGATTGGAACATCTCTCTTGAAAATGAATCCATGTAAGAAGTTTAAATTTTCTACAATCATGTCAATATCCTGTAAAAAATTAATGATATTACTAAATACTAGTATAGGATATATGCATGCAAATAACATGCACGTGACCGTATACATAAATTATAAATAAACATGGTGGTGATACGATGAAGATTTTTTGTACCTGATCAATGGTGTTGGCAGTGAGATCGTCGTAGTATTTGACGAGTTCGATGGAGTAGAGGAGGCCGTGATTGTCTTTCAAGAGAGTAACAATTTTGGATAGATGGGAAGATGAATAGAAAGAAGAGGATCTCCAGTTATTTGGAGGGCTTTTGTCTGTCAGAAGGGAGCCCTCCACAAAATTTGCTCCATTTGTTGAGATGAGGTGTTCTTGATCTCTTGTGAAATCCGAGAAATCACTGTATATCATTCTCACCCATTTTGCCTAAAATCAAACACATTAGAAATTAAAAAAGTACATGAAAGACAAAGAGTGTGTGTGTGTGTGTGTGTGTTCTTACTCTAGTTGGAGCTTTGTCTAGGACGATTCTTGCTCGGACTATGATGCCGAACTGGCCGAGGCCGCCAAGAACGGCGAAAAATAGCTCTGAGTTCATGTGGTGGGAGCATGTTATCAACTCTCCTTTGCCTGAACCAGAAAGAAAATATTATTTCATTTTATTTATTTATTTTTGAAAAAAATAAATAAATAAAAGGTAGGTAGCACGTGAGGGTGACAAATTTGATCTCAAGATATTACCTAGAATCTCAACATATATCACCACCACCACTCATTTCATTTCCCAATAATATCGCAAAATCTAAAAGCATAAATCATCTATTTTAGTGTAAATTGTCTATATATTGATCTTGTCATATTCATACCTAGTATTCAAAGATTTTCTCTTTCATCACACCCCCTCTCACCACCCCCCAACCAATGAAAAAATAGTCACCTGTGACAACATCCATTTCAAGGACATTGCTAATCTGAGGGCCATGGAGAAACGACTGCCCACTGACGCCGCCGTTGGAGAGCGTCCCGCCGACCGTCAAGTACAGATAGTCCGTCCACGACACTGGCGCTAGCCCGTACTCCGCGGTCGTCGCGCGCAGCACGTCGATCCACAGCTGGTCACCCCCGACATCCGCATAATACCCTAACGCCGGGTCCCAGGAAACCCTCACTCCCACCCCGTTCTCACCCAGCGACGACATGTCCACCACCACGCCGCCGCGCGCCATCGCCTGCCCCCTCACGGAGTGGCCGTGGCCGCGGACGGAGACGCTGAAGGGAGTGGAGCAATTGTTTGAAATTTTGAGGAGATCGATGAGGTCATCGATGGAGGAAGGGTAGAGAACTGCGGATGGAGCTTCGTGGATGAGGTTTCCGTAGTCGTTTGAAGCTATTTTAATGGAGTAGGGATCGTTGTAAAGTCTACTCGCCATGTCGACAGATTGAATGTGGTTAGGGATTGCGGTAGGCCATGGATTAAGCTCCCCAGAAATGCAGAGAAGATAGGTTAGGATCGTGAAAATTGGAAGAAAATTGTTTGCCATTGAAAGGGTTATGTGATGAGCTTGATTTGGTGATGGATGAAGAATGTGATGAGGGTGCTATTTATAGAATGTACAAAATTAATTTGTATTTACATTTTTTATTGAAATGTTCATGTATGTATTATGTATTATTTCCTCTGTCCGCGATAAAATATATCATTTTAACATGAATAGACGCCCACAATGAAATTTCTTATTTAACTTTTACTATTTTTGATAAATGGATCATATACTCCATTAACTAATTACACTCACATTTCATTATAAAATCTATTTATAAAAGTGAGACCTATATTCGAATAACTTTTTCCACCAACTTTCATTCATATTTATTAACAAAGTCAAACAATTTCTTAAAGCCCGCATTGAGTCAAAAGAGATCGATATATCATAAACAGGGGGAGTATTTATTATGTATAATGAAGATTATTGTATTTTATACCTATATATATAAGTTGAACCTGTGTTATTTACATTTTATTATTCTATTTCTTTTTCATACGAAGAAAGAGAAGTTTGAATGTATGGATGTAGTTAATCTATTATTTTTTAAGAATAAAATGCGACTTTTGATATATTAATTTATACTATATTTACCTTTTAACTTTAATTTCAAATATAATTTAGTAATTATATATATGTTTTATTTATTTAATATAGGATAAGAATATTTTTGCATTCAAAAAACTGTGATAATATATATTTATTTATTTTTGTCGAATAATTTAATCACCATACAATTTTTACCTCCATGTCCTACTTTGCTAGTACATTAATAAAATTGAGCACATGCATGAACAGTATTGTTGCTATGATTTATATGAGAGTTCATTTAAATACAAATTCTCGAACATACATACAACTTATTTTATATATATATATATATATATATATATATATATATAAGTGACACATTTTTGTAGTTAGGGTTACTTTGTTTTAAAATATCAATTTTCAGATCAAAATTTCACTATTTTTCCAATTGTGTTCTACACTTTTCAAATTGCTGAAAATAGATCGAATTGATAAAATTGATATTAGTTTCAAATTTAGACTGATCTCACATTTTAGGTAATGGATTGTCACGTTTGCACTTGGACCTAATTAAACTAAAAAAAATAGTCTGAAAAATAACTTGCCAATAAGAACTTGTTTTCGAATACATTAAGTCCAACGTCATGTTTTATTTATTTTTAAAAAATTGAGTCGAATAAATTAAATTTGAAGTTGAGTAGTGATAAATGTACATAAATTGTACGTACATAATAGGATAATTTTGCATTTTGATATGTAATCTAAAATTAAGGATTTAGACCACTTTAATTGGATTTGTATTTTACATAAATATCCTTCTCCGTAAGTTAAAGTAGATATATATATTTATATTTCAAAATGAAATTTGTAATCTTTCCTTATCAACAAAATATGCATATCTTTTCCAGAAGTTTTTAAAATCCATCTCGTAAGATTTTTCAAAATTTATATTTTTCAACAAATAATAAAATATTCAATATGCATACCAAAATAGAAATCACGACAAGAACTCTAATTTGGTATATGATTTATAAAAAATAAATTTAAAATTATACATTTATTATAATTTTAAATCTGAAGTTGAATTTGAAATAAATCTTTTAAGTTAGTTCATAAAAAATTATCGCAACTAATTTGTATTTGTGTGAACCATTCATTTGAAATGTTCTTTCATTTTCTTCTTTTATTCTTTTTTTTCTTCATTTACTGCTATATCTCTCGAATTATAATATTTTTGATTTTTTTATTTTAAATTTTAAATTTTATAAAAGTATTTATTATTGTTTTATTAAATTAAAATTATAAATTAAACTTTCTGTATATATATGTATATTTATAATTGAGATAATTAAGTAGAAAAGTTATAAATACAATAGTTCTCTTTATCGCTTGGCTGCATTGATGAATCATCATTATTTTCAAGTGGTCCAACTCCTAATGCACAATGGTAAATGAATATAATAATTATTATTATTATAAAAGAAAAAGATGAAAAAATGCATGCATTATAAGATTTATATATTCATACATAGATTGTGTAAATGGAAAAAATCAAAACAAATTTTTAATGATATCTTTAAAAATATAGTAGTAGACAATTTAGTAAAGAAATAATATTATTAAAAATGAAACTGATTTAAATAAATCGATCTAGTTCAAATTAAAATTTAGAAACATTATATATATACAATTTATGTATATTTATCTTTCTTCTTTGAAGTTATCCTAAATAACATATACCAACAACTTTTCCAATTTGATTTTTGGCCAATCCAAATATACCGAATATATTTTGAAATCCAAAAATAATATTAATTAATTAGTGTAATTAGTGCTAAAGCTGGTTAATTAATTTGGTTCTATGAAAAAATTACCATAGAATTATTTGTTCGATTTTCTACTACAAAAACATCACCAAGAAGTCTAGAGCTAGTTAATTACGTCCAACATGAGTTTATTCTACATTATCCACTTAATGACGATATTAGTTTAAATATATAGGAACTAAATAATTAATATACTATTTAGAAGGGTGCAACTAGTTAGATTTATTTTTCTAATAACAAATTTATAAAAATAATAATAATAAAAAATTGGTCAAAAAATTATATTAATTATTCCTCATTTTAATTATCCAATTTAGGGAAATAGTTAAGGAAGCATCTTCATGCACGACTGCACTGTCATGGATTAGGGAAAAAAGGATGAGGAAGCATCTTCATCACCCCAAAGCTTTTCTTCTTCATTGTAAAATCAACTTTGTTGGTTTATAAGGCAACAACCAAATCCCAAAAGTCAAATTCTAATTATAATTATTGTCCCAACAAAATCACTTTTAGCCCTCTAATTTCCTCTAGGGACTATTGTTTAAAGGAAATTATTACTTCCTAATCAATTAACCATGTTCTAGAAGCTTTATTCGAGTTATTTATAGGGACCAAAGAGGATAACTCATCCCAAAAAATTAGTCTATCAGAAGAGAGAGTATGTCTGTAATGGAAAACACTTGCTCACCACTTCTCCAAGTGGTTTGAGCCTTTGTACCTCATCAAAAAAAAAGTCAAAAAAAAGAAGCGATAGTTAATTTGGTCCATAAACCTAGGGGTGAGCATTCGGTTTTCGGTTCGGTTTTTTGCCCAAACCGAACCGAACCTAACCGAATTACACGAAAAATTGAACCCAAAAAACCGAAATCCGAACTATGAAAACCGATCCGAACCGAAAAAATCGAAATATCATAAAATTATCCGAAAAACCAAAAAAAAAACCGAAAAACCAAAAAACCGGTAATCTAAAAATCCAAAAAATGTATGTGTATATATATATGTATGCATATATTAAATATATATATATATATATACATATATTTAGTTATTATTCTATTATTAATATATATATATATAATATTAAATATAAATTCAGCTTTTCGATTTTTTCGGTTTATAGTATATCCGAACCGAAAAACCGAAATTTGTAAAAATCAAAACCGAACCGAACCGAAATCCGAAAATAACCAAACCAAATTTTAAATTTCGGTTTTATTCGGTTCGGTTATTCAGATTCCCGGTATTTTGCTAACCCCTATTAATAAACCCTACATTTGTTGCCTTACACAATTGATGTGGAATAAATTTTCTTGCATTGAAGTTCGTAACACTATGTACGTTGTTACAACATTAAAACGGGGGGGGGGGGGGGTTAAATGTGTGAAAATATGGTGTTACAAACTTATAATTGATAAGTTTATGATTAATTTTCTTAAAAATATGGGAAATTGAGTATCCGACGTGTGATGACTGGAATTAGAGAGAATCTAGTTATTAAGATATAGGAAATCTTGCATATGGCAAGTGGTGGTGCAGCAAAGATTTGCACTAAATCTTTGATTTGCCTATATATTTAGCCAAAAATAAACGAGGCATAGATATATTCCCAGGTCCCAAGCAAAGATTTGGACTATAAATAGAAAAGAAGAAGTGTCATAGTACTCAATTCAAATCTTGGGAGATTTGACCCACAGATCACAAGACGATGGAAAAATATATATGGTGTCACCTTTTCTATTGTACTTGATACATTAACTCTTTTCTCCTTTTAATCTAAGATATATAGCCCTATAGATATAAGTATATACCAATGTACATTTATTTTTTTTAAACCAAAATTTGGTAAGTGAAAAATATTTTTTGAATTGGTTGAATGTTGAGATATGAACTACTTTCTTGGGCATGACCTTTGAGTTGGCTTAGTGGTTGGCCTCGTTCGAAATACTTGCACTCGTTCGTAGAGGCAGAGCCAGAAAATTATATTGGGATGAGCAAAAATATATAGAATTTTTTTGAAATTTGAGGAGATTTGCTCTTCCTGTCAAAGAGCTGGCTCCGCCCTTGCCCGTTAATTGGTTGGAGTACGTGGTAATAGATAGGTTCCACCAAACAAAATAGAAAACAAGAAGGCGAAAGGCATGCCAATAAAGTTTGAAGGCTCATTGCTTCCATATCTCTTAGATTGTACCAAGAAATGTGACAACACTTGGTAAGAATTTGTAAGCCAATAAAAAAGACTTTAATGGGCTGTCTATATCGTGAAGGAACACACGAATAAAGTTGGACAACGTTGTGATTTCAGCTTGGTGTAGTATGTATGTTTGGTCGAATGGAGTTTTCAAGTTGTCATATAAGTTTGTGTGTCATACGAAGTTAATTGTTTATATATGTAATACAGCCAATCATATTATAAAAAAAATAAAAAAAAATAAAAAAACTTTGGTGAAAAGGTCACTATACAAACAACTTAATTATGTGGTTAGATATGTTTAAATTTGTAGCATTGATTTGTGATCAATGTTTTAAAAATTGGACCGGTGAACGAATCGGCGAAGCTACATGTTTATGGTTTAACCGGTTAGATCGATCAGATCATTTGTCGAACTGGAATACTGTAGCAAATATATATAAATATTTATATAAATTTAGTGAATGATTAAATATAATTAACTATATATTACACAAAAAATATTAATATGTATATATATAATTAAATATATATTATATAATTGATATTGAAATTTAATGAATGAAAAATATAAATAAAATTAAGTAAATGATAAAATGCAATTAAATATATATTAAATAAAAAATAATAAAATTAATTAGTTACTTTATATATAAATAAGATAGTCTTTTAATTTTACAATTTTACTAGAAGGCATGAATTATTTTATCAATTTTAAGTTTGTGCTTTATTACTTTTTGATAGAATTATTTGTAGTTAAACGCATCGTGCTTCTTACGCATTTTTTAAGTTAATAATTAATTTCTACATATAATTTTATTACATACCACCATTTCTTAGGAGTTAAAAATATTGACTTGTGAAGTTGACAAAAAAAGTAGATAATAATAATCATTTGTTTAGTAAAAATTATGAGATATTGCGTATCAAATACGAATTAATAAAAAAATTTGACGTTATATATATAATATTATTTAAAGTTCATAAAATATTATAAAAGTTCTCGTAGCACAATAGATAAAGTGTATCACATTTTATCATTGATCAAGGGATCAAATACTATCAAACACAAACTAAAATTATTTTTTTTAAAATATTTAAAAAGAATAACCGATCACCGATTTCCGGCTGAACTGGCTGATTTTTCCGATTCGCACTGCCTCAATAAATTGTTGGTTTTTATGACCAGATTGGCCAACACACCAGTTCGCGACTGAACAGGACGAACCGACTGGTCCGATTTTTATAACACTGATTGTGATTGTGTGTTGGGGTTATATGCATATGCACGGTTGTTAATTACTTATATATATGTATCGAAATTAAATATCAATGATGTGGTCTTTTTTATGCATTGTTGATGTTTTTTTTAATTACAAGTGGTCTAAATCATAACAATTAAAGCATTTCACCGTATGAGAGCGAGACTACTACGCCGCACGCAGGCAGGACAAACAACTCTGCACATAGGCGGGACAACTACACCATCATAAAATTGAAAAATACAACATACGCAGACGGGATTTAAACCCAAGACTAATGACAGATTGAGGTGGGGTTGGAGGGTCGACTGACCCCACCATCGGCCTACGAGTACAAAATTTGTATCAAATTCGATTGTTCGAGTTTTCGTCGACCCCATGTTTGAGTTGCCGTCGACCACACGTTCGTGCTGTCGTTGAAGAGAATTGCTCTGCAAAGAGTTGGGCTGAGAAAACTATAAAGATCTTATGTTGAAATTGCAGAAATCTAACCCCACGATGAACAATTTCTTGATCTGTTACTACTCAATACATCTCGCTAAGGAGAGTGTTGGATGGTTTTTGAGTACTATATTAATGAAGGCATTATTAATGTTGACGGTTAGACGAATATTAATATATGTAGTTAATTAGGTAACCGTTTTGGGAAATGAAAGTGTATATGATTATGGCCAGTAACTTGTCACAAACAACTAATTTTTTTATTAATTAATTAAGAACTTCTATATATACACGTTAAGATCTTATTTTAAAATAATTAAATTGAATCCGCCGTTGTCAACAAACCTAGAGACTAAAGGCATCTTTTATGATATTCACAAGTGGATATGGATGGAGATTGTCTTTGTCAAGCTTTTGTATCTGGGATTCTGGATAACGCTTCAATTCTAAGACGTACGTATGGGACGAAATACTACTTTCAAATTCAGTTTTCTTACACGACACTATGATAGAGAGAGAGGTTAGAAAGAGAAGGGAGGGTGACGTCGAGGGCGAGGGAGGCGACGGAGCCCCAGCGGTTGCTGGTGACGCCGGTCCACTTGCAGGGGTGGCGGACACCATTTTGAAAGAAAAGAAAAGAAAATTCCTCATTTGAACTATGGAATATCACCAAACAACGTCGTTTTGGTCACCCGACATTTTGTCCGCATGGGCAATTCTGACTGCCATATTATCATCGATTTTACCTGAATTTACATGAATAGGACATTTGCGAAAAAATGAAACTTCGTGATTTAATATTCTGTTTTCAGACTTCATGAAACTGACCAAAATTTGACGATACTTCGTAACTTAATTCGCTAATCAACCCAAGAATTATAGTAAAATTATGAAAGGCGGCAAGCAAGTTGCGCAAGTTGGAGCTTTCAATTCACAAACTGTCAGAGAAGTAAAAAAGATGATGTATCGTTGCCACAAACTTCTTTGTCGAATCATTGCTTATTTTGATTAATTTGAATCTTCACCATGTTATGTAGACTAGGAACATGCGATGCATTGTCCTTTTCGTTATCAATTTCTAAGGAACAAGTTAGAAAAACAACACCACTAAACACCAAATATCACAAACCGACCCTAGCCTAAAGCAAATAAAACTAATACCAGCACGAAATCAACAAAGACATAAGGAGGGCACACACTCCCTCGGCCAAAACTAAAAAATGCCTCACTCTAGCAAAGTCAGCAGCCAAGGGGAAAACAACACAACAACTAACCAAAAGCAAGAGTAAGTCACATTTGCAATGATCTTGGATGAAAGCCTTTGTCTTTCGATTATTCCCCGACCATCTTCTAACTTTGACTAATTCTTCTCACATTTATCTCGGTACGAAGGGAAATTCTGGATACACCCTTTGATCTAGGAATCTAGCCTCCAGATGATGAGTTTCTTCTCGACATCCCAATTTGATTCCAATTACTTATTTAGTTATTTAGGTTTACATTATAAAAATCACCCAAAATAATATAACTAGCTACTTCAAATTTTAATTAAGATAAGGCGTTACCTACCTCTAAATTGTACACTACGTATATGTGTAAAAGCCGGTTTTTGTGTGTAGTGTGGTTGGCATGTTTCCGCAACATATGCTTTACATGATCAATTTTTTCTCCATGCATGCTATTTTACTTTGTATATATTACCGGGAAATGAATTTTTGACATAATGTTTATGTGTTATAATATTTTTTAATTTTATTTTTTATAATTATATTTTATGTTCTGACTAATGTACCTTTATGATATGTTGTATAGATATATTCGAATTAGTTTAGTCAAGATTGGAAGAGACCTACAAACTAAGAGCCTTAATTTTTTATGGAGAATTCTAGTAGATTGGTATTTAGAATATATATGAGTAGATAAGTACATTCTTTAGGAAAGATATATAGGTTTATTCCAAGTTTCCAACTCAGATTTGTGTAACTTAGTTGGTCACTTCTCATCCAACTAATAGGTCAGATGGTCGAATCACTTAAAATACTGTTGGGCTATCCACCCTACCAAACATGCCCTATACATATGTGCGTACATTTTTTCAATGACAATATCATTATTTGTCCATATATATAGCTAGGCACTAGCCACTAAAGACTTTCTTATAATATTGCATAAGGATACAGAGCTGGCAAAAGATCCAACCAGGCATCTAAATCTATTGGGCCGAAACTATTATTTGGGCCGAGCACAATCTAACCCGAAATAGTTGATAATATAAAATACTTGAATCGGAAGTGGGATCGGCTTGAGCCCATGAACCAAATGCACTATTGGGGTCAAGCCCGCCCGCCCGGTCGCTCGCTCGCACAGTACTAGCGGGCCAAAATTCCAAACGCCACCATTTACTTACTGGTAAATGGTAATAGAGGTCACAGTAACAATCATGGATACTAATTAGATCAACCAGGCCAGTAGTACAAGAGGCTGTAATATAGTTTCCTAATATAGGTTTATTAGTTTTTAGATAAGAAATTTATTTATTTGGGCTTAAAAAATATTTATTTCTAAACTACAGGATGTGAAGAAGCCCAATAACAGAGACCAATTGTGTTTCATGGGACAGAACTGGGCTTTTTATTAAAACTATTAAACTCACACACACACATATATATATATATTCATTGGCTATTTAAGAAAAATATCTTGAATTTTTTATAGTTATAATAAAATATACGAATTATCTGAAAATTAATTAAAAAAAAGCCGAACAATAAATGACACATATTTACAAAAATACCGCTACTTGATTTACGACGAGCTATTTTAGCTATCCAAAGACTCGGCGCGTCATTTATTTGTTAATATACCATGTACAGAATTAGGTGCGCGGTTCGCCTAGCCCGGCTTAAATATTTGTCTATGTAATCTTTCAAGATCTTCATCAATTTGGGCAGCGAGGTTTACTTTTCATAATTGATAAATATAATTAGGATTTCTCCGATTCTATTTATATGAGCGGATATAAATCAACAAGCTTAGCATATAAATGTAATAAAAAGCTTTGGGATATTATAAATTTCAATGTGTATAGTTAAGTTATGATATTTTTTTACGTAAACTAGTTGTCGATATCATTTTTATCTATCTAAGTTAATCTTCAAAAGCATCGATCTCGATCATAAATGAGCAATTGTAAATTGTAAAATACACCATTTAACGATAATAATAATAAAAAATAATGAAATTAGCCCAACATGATAATAAGCCTAAACTAATAAAATGATATATAGACCACATGTAATTTAATTTTTTTTGAAGTGTTGTGCCAAAATCCTCGATCCATAGTGCCGAAATCACCCTTCCACAACAGGGCCCTTCCCACATTTGTCCATATGATACCTGGAGGGCATAATTGTAAATTCGACCAGTGTGGAATCACCTCTACCTTCCCACTACCTTCCGGCCCCTCTGCTGAGCATTTCGTCATACCTCAAATTGGAGTCCACCCTCTGCAACTTGAGCTGTTGCCTAAAATTATTTATGAACTCATCGGCCTTCTCATCCACCTCCTCGTCTCCTCCCGTCCTCTCCCTCACCGTCGCCGGCCTCCACCGCTCTTCATCCTCTTCCTCCTCCTCCTCCTCCTCTCTCAGCATCGAGATCTTCTCGCTGGCCGACTTCTGCAGCGCCCTCGCCGCCGGCGCTGCCCTCACCACCGCTTCAGACTTGGTTCTCGCCACGTGGTGGGGGCCTTCCTGCTCACGCGCCGCCGCTTCGGGCTGGTAACTGGCAGAGTTGGACGCGTTCGCCGCTGCATCAGGCGCGTGATGGGGCTCACGCGCCGCCGGGTAGGGCTGCGAAGACTGGTAACTAGGAAAGCTGAAGGCATTCGCTACTGAATCAGGCTCGCTTCTGGCCACGTGGTGGGGAACCTCTTTCTCACGCGCCGCTGGTTCGCTCTGAGGAGACTGGTAATTGGATAGGTTCATCGCGTTCGACATCGCATCGGACTTGCTCCTGGCCACGTGATGGGAATCTTCTACCTCACGCGCCGCCGGGTAGGGCCGCGAAGACTGGTAACTAGGAAAGCTGAAGGCATTCGCTACTGAATCAGGCTCGCTTCTGGCCACCTGGTGGGGAACCTCTTTCTCACGCGCCGCTGGTTCGCTCTGAGGAGACTGGTAATTGGATAGGTTCATCGCATTCGACATCGCATCGGACTTGCTCCTGGCCACGTGATGAGGATCTTCTACCTCACGCGCCGCCGGTTCGGGATTGCTTCTGGCCACTTCTTCCTCACGCGCCGCCGGGTCGGGCTGCGGGGACTGGTGACTGGATAGGTTGAATGCCTTGACCCGTTCCAGAAATGACGAAACTCGGACGAGCCTGGGCTGCGAGTGTTGGTCCTTTCTCTGCTGCGGCGGTTTGAGGCTTGATCTGAAGAAAATGGTGCCGATCATTACGTTGAGAACGCAGAAGAGAACAGCCGGCGTCAGCCAGCTCGCCACCAGTTCGACTCCGTTCATGGCTGCCGCCGCGACGTCGTTCCTCGTAGACATGACGATGACGATGTCTGTTTTCTTAAAGGGAAAAGATATTAATTGGTGCAGCGTGTGTGTCTGTCTATGGACGATAGGTGTGTGTATATATAATGTAGTCTGATATTTGGCCCAGCGTGCTTAGACTTAGAATAGTGACATAATTCAATTATAAAATAAAATATACTCTCTATATCCACTGAAAAATAATTTTATATGTAGACTATATAAATTTTAACGCATAATTAGTCAAATAAGATAGATGAAGAAAAATAATTAGAGTTAGTGTTATTAGAAATTTTCTAAAAATGTGACAAAATTAATTTTAGTGGATGGACCATAATCAAAAATAGATAATTGTCATTTAAATCATTCTCATATACCAAAGTTCATGTGATAATTGGTGGTAACGTGTCAGCCAGAATTTCCGACGTGGACAAAATGTTTGTTCTTCAAAACGATGTCGTTGACATACTTGTCATTTAAATCATAACTTTTGTTGAATTCTTGTCAACACGTCACCACCAATATTATCATAATTTTGATATGTGTGATAATTGAGAAAATGTCAAAAGTTATGATTTTATGTTCCAGTTTCAAAAGTTATGAGATTAACCATAAGTCAACGAAAAATTATAATTTAAATGGCAATTATTCGGACCGAAAAACATAACTTTTTTTAATGTACTATATTTCGGTTGAAATCATTAAAATAAAATCAAATTGACTATAATAGTGTATTTGAATATTGTATGGCGATGTCGGTAGCTTGTATCTCAGACGCTGCCCAGTACTGTGTCAGTATCATTAATACGCCAAAACATTCATCTCAACTTGGAATATAGTTGCTTTTAAATAGAAATTAAAATATCTGCTACTTGGATATTAAACTTTATCAGTTTTGAACTGGAAATCAGCTGTAAGAAACTGTAGCATTACATTCATACTATATAATAATATTTTGAAATTCTTATAGTTCTCTAATTGAGCTTGAATTAAAATATGGAGTATTTCAGAGCATCCATAATGCAATCCTTGTGGCCTGTCCCTCCGAGACGGGATGCGTTGCGGGGACGGCAAAGGACGAGCGCTCTTAGCCAGAGGAAAGGCGAGGGACTGTCCCTTGCAGCGTGTTTGTGTGTGCTTGTATAATGTTTTTATTATTTTATTTTATTTTTTATATTTGAAGAGAATAAACAATGAAGGAATGAGATTATGAATGCTATTTTTTGAAGAAGAAATGAAATAAAAAAGTAATGTCGGATAATAAATAACTGATTAATAGTTACAAGTAAAGGAACGTTGAACAGACAGCGTTATGGATGGCCTCGTACTTCGCTCCGAAAGACTATATCTAAATTTGTGATTTATTCCAATTAAAAAAGGGATGTCATCTCGAATTGTGTGAATTTCTTTTACTTTTCATAAGTTTTGTATAATTTTCCCACCCACGTGTCCTGGCTACAAATGAAATTAAATTTATGGTCTTTGGAGCAAAATTCTTGATACTTACCACCTATTTATCATTTCACTTAACTTTAATTAAAATAATATATATGACTAATATTTGAAAATGACAAGTTGATTGAAATAATTAAATGTGGAACTTATGAGAGGGTTTACATCATTCATCATCATGTCGACGATGCAAATTACCTACTAATGCGTATTAAATCAAACAAAGACTTTCACACCACACCTTGACAATGATCTAATCTCACATTAATACTCAAGTATGTTTTTTAATTGTTAGTGCATGATTGCAAATCGATCAACCTAATCCATGTAGCTATATACAATTCATTCATTTATGTCACCTGTATTGGTAGTGGACGACACGAGTTTTAATGTAAAATTAAACTAATTGAAAGGATAAAAAGTAGTTGAAGTATTATTAGTGGAGAAAAGTAGTTGAAGAGAGAGAAAAAATAATGGGTCATTTCAGTGTAAGTAGTAAATAACTGGAAGTATTGAAATAATGTATTATGAGAAAATTACCAAAATTAGAATATGACTAATTTTGGTAAACGGATGAAAATGGCAAAACAGGACTATTGGTTGTGGACGGAGGAAGTATTATTTCAGCGGTATAGTGAATGAACTTAGTTAAAATTGTGGATGCTTGTAATTACAAAAAACAAAAAAACAAATTACTAACAAACAAAGAGAGAATGTTGTAATTGCAACATTTTAAATTCTTATAAAAATTACAAATTTGGATAAATATATAGATATAATTATAAAGGTAGTGATAAATATAATGAGATATATGTATTTTCCATGTTTTCCGGTTCACATGGATGCATGGGGCAGAAAGCTGCACGTACAGCCAATAAAACAAGCTAAGTTTGATAAAGCAATGGCAGTGAAATGGCATGAGCAGACAAATGAAATTTTCAAGAGATAAAAAAAGTAGATTGGAGAATGCGACGATGCTTGCTTTAGTTTGAATTTAGGGCAAATTACGGTAAAAAGCGTGGTAGTTTTTCGGGCGATAAATTCTATCGGGGCGTGTTCTCTTTTATGGAAAATGATGGAATACAGTGGCGGATCCAGAAGTGGAAAACGGAGGGGGCAGAATTAGTTGGGTTAAGCTAAATTTTTCAGCCATCTTCTTTTTTGGGGCAGGCCGGCGGCTAAAGGATGGGACGACCATGACAGTTTTCCGACGGGAATAAGGGGAAATTGCCCGTTGGGGGGGGGGGGGGGGCCGGCCGCCCCCTCCACCCCCTCCTGGATCCGCCACTGATGGAATACATATATTTTCTCTCATTTTCCACTATTTTCATGTGATCTGTGAGATAGATAATTTTTTTTCGGGCAGAATGGTTTCTTTTTCCGACAATTCATTTTCCCTCCTTTTCACACTAATTTACGATACTATTATCATGAATTATTAGTGTGATAATATTTTGCCTTTATTTTTCCATGTTTTTCGATCCTAAAAGATATGAGATAAAAGAAAAAAAAGGGAATTACTAAAATGTGATAAAATTTTCATATTTTTTCCATATTTCTCTCCTTTTCAATTGAAACATCCATTTTTTTTCTTTACTTTAGCATTTACTTAGATATGCAAAAATTGTAAATGTTATTCATAGAATTACCAAATTAAAAGTTAAAAGTTTGGGACCTTTTTGACTTTTTTAGTTAAAAGCAAAAATTGATTCTTTATTTCATGATTACAAAGTGTGTCGCATGCGGAAAATTCCGAAAATAAGAACTCGCATTTAATATTGAAAAAAGAAATGTAGAATATTATTACTATTATTGAAATATGTGATTTTTTTTAATTACAATTAACGCTCAGACGTAATTATTATAAAATATCTATTTATATTTTGGATCAATATAAGGCTACTAATTTGGAATGTATAATATACATACTTAGTTGTTAATTAAAAATAGTTCACTAATTTATTACACACACATTTAAGTTTTGTTCATTTTGAGATATATATGGTTGAGTTTGTATAAGAACCACGTTCATCGTATAAAATATGAATTATTTTCAATTCTTAGATTATGAAGATTTATGACGGACTCATTACTTTATTAAATAAATTTATGGTTCATGATTCAAAACGACGAAAATGCCATTTATTTAAATTCATCATTTTTCACAAGGATTCATAATGTTTCATAGCAAATATATAGTATTTCATTGGATATTATATTCATCATTTTCACTATCCAAAAAAGTTTTTCCATTATCATGTTTATTTAAATATTTAAAAACAAGAATAAAAGATAATAAATATTTCATTTTCCAAAATACTTAAAGATCACATAGTAAATATTGAAACACGATACTTTATATACTACCAACCTTATGGTATTAATTTAGAAAAATTATTTTATAATTTGTAGATTTTTCAGATTTTCGAATTACGGATTTTCGGATTTTTGTTAGGTTTTTAGATTTTTATGCAATTTCGGATTTTCGGTTCGGATCAGATTCAGAAGTTCGGATTTCGGATTTTCGGATAATTCGGTTCGGTTCGGATTTAATTTTCAGAAAATTTCAGATTTTCGGATCGGCTCGGATTAGGCAAAAATCCGAACCGAAATCCAAATGTTCACCCTTAAATATTTCCTCACAAATTCCATTACTTTGTCATCCCACATCCAATTTAACTTGACATCCAGATATTATATTAAAGATAGCGTTAGAAAACTCATATCGAGTCTCCCAAAAAATAAGCTTCGACAACCAATAAGCTCCCCAATTTATTTTTCATAATTTTATAAACAACAGTTTTTTTACAAAATAACTCTACTATGATTTATTATTTTCAATATATACATTTTCGATTTCATCTATCTTCCATTTTCTCTCTTTAACTTAGTTTTTTTCTTTGTAACTTATAATTCTCTCTAATTTATAAGCATAATTATCTAGAATAGAGTTTTTTCGGTTTGTAAATTCCGATTTAGTTAAATTTGATGTAAAGACGACAAAAAAAATGATGAAAAATTTGAATTTACTAAAAAAGGTATTGGGTTGGAATTTCCTACCAAAGTCGTTAAGGAAAAACATGTCGGAATAACAGCTAGGATGGAAATTATCCCAAAATGTCATAGAATATTTTAATTGTATATATATATATATATATATAACAGAAGGGGCAATGTATTTTTTGTATCTGATAAGGTGACGAGTGAGGAAAATGAATAGCCCATTGCACCTAATCCTCAACCACCCCTTGATGTGACTGCCTAATTATCGCGCGAGCACAGAATTCAGAATTCAGAATTCAGAATTCAGTCAAGTTGAATTAGGCCATCCGCATATTCGAGTACTACTATTTACTCCTTTACTTTTTTTCTTGCATCTCATTTAACATTATTTTTTTAAACATTTACACTATTTACGGGGTTAACTTACGTTTTATTCATGTATCAGATTTAAAATAATAATAATAAGAGATGGCAACGTATCGCACTATCATTGGCCGACGGAAGAAAAGCACCATATATGCTTAAGCACGTCAACGATACGCATTGACGTGCTGAAGGTGTTGAGCATATTGGGGCGTGCTTAAGGTAGCCCTAAGCACGAGGATGGGCCTCACCTTATTCTATAAATATTATTCGCTATATATATATATTAATGTACCCATTTATAAGCAGTCAAATATATAGTCATGTTTGAATATTATTTTAAATAGGGGGTTGTGTGTGTGGGGGGGGGGGGGGGGGGGGGTAGAGTGACATATAGACGCAGTAATTAATGGCTCGGCCCCCTCATGCAAGAAGGACTTGTTCGACTTGTAGCGATTTTGAGAAACACAAATTTTCAAATCTAGGACACAGAGTCGAGCTTCATGTGAATCATGTGGGCCCTTCTGGTAATTGATATGTCTATTTCAATTTTACTCCATTAAGAAAATAAATTTGATGAAGAAAAAATATACTATGTCAATATTTAGAATGGCCTTATGTACTTGTAAACAGAGGTTGACACAGAAATTTATATTATTAATGATTATATATTGCAAATTTCGAGTTTAAAATTTTGTAACAAAATATCGAAAATTCGATCATATTATACTAGCAAAAAATATTGTTTTAACCTGACAGGGGCTTAAGCCCCTTATTGCTGCTCATTGTGTCCGCCGATGCTCGTAAGGCCAAACCAATTCAATATTATTTTTGTATTATAGATTGTAATTCACTCTAAATATCAATACAAGAATTTGGTATCCAGCCACTTGAGTTGGTGAAGTTGTAATTCAAAAGGATTAGCGTGTACATGATGTTTTCTTGTGGCATGTGGGAACGAATTTGCGGGTCTCTCGTTGACCACCAAAATTCAATTTTATCATTTTCTGAGACATAAAATTCAACGTTGTCATAATATTTCCCACAAGTTTAATAGTTACTAGATATTTATTCATATTTCATGTCGACGGTACCACTACATATATAGAAGGATCATTGGTCATTAGTAATCAACGGCGGATACAGGGGGCGGGAGGGGGTGGCCGACCCCCTTGACAGGCAATTTCTCAATACTCTGGCCGGAAAACCACCATGGTCGCCCCTCCATTAGCTGTCGGCCCGTCCCAGAAAAGAAGATGACTGAAAAATTTAGTTTATTGCAACTAATTCCTCCCCCTTCATTTGTCAGTTCTAGATCCGCTACTGTTAGTAATGTCAATTTAGCTCGAAATTTATGAATTGACCTGAATTTGCGCGGATTGGCCCGATTGACTTTCCTATTCGTCCATCTTTTTTCTTTTCTTTTTTCTTTTTTCTTTTTTCTTTTTTCTTTTTTTATCATTTACCAAAATGTGTTGTATATATTTTGTAACTCAATACTATGTGACCCATACTTAAGTTTTTCCAATTGCCCACTTCATAATTGATCCTATGGTTTTGGAGTGTACATACAGTGACAGATCCAGAAATTGTTCATTGTGGGGTCGGATTTCTATAATTTCAATCTATGTTTTTTATAGTTTTCTCGGACCAGCAGTCCTCTGCAGAGCAATTCTATTCAACGACAGCTCGAATGTGGGGGTTGACGACAACTTGAATATGGGATCGACGATAGCTCGAACAATCGAATTTAATACAAATTGATGTTGGGGTCGGGCTCAGTCCGTCATTATACATGAGTTACATGAGGTTTTAGAAGATACAGGAGGATTACATTAAATTCTATGAAACTAAACAAAATTACGGTAATTAAGTAATGACAATATCCTTTAGTAATTCTTTTTCTTGATATTTTGCTGCTATTTAAATTTTTAAGATTGATTATAAGCAATTTTATTTATAGAGTCATATTTTAAGTTATTATAATATTAAGAAAAGCATATAATTGATACATAGGTTTCTAAAATTCTGTTCAAAACAAAAAGGGAAGATGCTTAATCAATAAATTCCAAATATCTACAAGTGTCGTTTTTGTGTAAATCCCGATCAAACCAACGAAGAATGTTTTGATCACGCCATGCAGCTTAACTGGTTGCCAATATATTGGGGAATAATCAAGCCAATAGTCGAGCGGTGGATTCAGAATTTTGTGTTTGAGAGTGCGATAAATATATATTTAACACGTAAAAAAAATACGTGTTAAAAATAGTACAAACATTATTCAATTTTAAAATCATACACTTCAAAATACATAACAAAATTACTAATAGAAGACGCTAGTATTAGAACGATTTTCACTGTATTCTGATGAAACACTCTTGAAATTTTATTTTCTTGAACATAAATTATCGAAAAGAAATACCTACTCATAAACACAAACAAATTCACATATCAAATAAGCAAAAATATAATTTACAAATAAGTTGTGAAAATAGCTATCAAAATTGGTTTTGCTTATAACAATATTAATTAAGATATAATTTGGAAAATTTTGAACCTCTGGTTTACGATAGTTGAATGCGATAAGATTAAATGACATAGACTTATTGAAAAGTCTTCATCTTATATAATTTTTATTAGTACTATTATTAAATTGTTTCATCAAAGACAGCCACATATGTGGAGCGAGAATAGAGACAAAGGTTGTTTCGTGTGAAACCAATTTTAAATAAGTAAATAAATAAATATGACAGCGAGGCCTAATTGAAGTGGCAGAACTGAGGTATCTAAAGACTCTCTTTAGTAAGAGGTTTTGAGTTTAAATTCCGTCTAGATGTTGTGTATTTTCTCACTTTATGGTGGTAAAGATGTCCCGCCTACGTGCGGAGTTGTACCGCCTTTGTGTGGTGTAGTGGCACTTTATGGTGGTGTAGTTGTCCCGTTTTTGTACAGTGTAGTGGTCTCGTCCTAGTGCAATGTAATGCTTTAATTGTTATAATATAGACCGCGTGTAATATTTAAAAAAAAAAAAATGTTAGGTGTGTACACACTCTTATATATAATAGAATATATTAATTTATTTGCCCAAAAACGCAATTCCTCATCAATTAAATTTACGCATATGACGAGTAAGAAACTCTGCATTATTGATTTTTGTATAATATATAAATGTGATATAAATAATTGTTATTGAAAGTAGTAGTTTTATATATAAAAAAAAATAATTAGGATTAAAATTAACCATTATTTGCATCCATTTAGTTAAAATCTATTTATCGAGATGAGATCGCGTAGATACTTTTTTCTTGTAGTAATCAAGAAAACATATTCCTTTGTATATATAATAGTGTTTTTTATATGATAATAATATTTTTTTAGGATAATTGTGGACTATGTAAGGATTAATCATCTCAAATTAAGTTATACATATATATATATAAGGGTGTGATATAAAAAGAATCATGTCATATGTGTTAACTGAGACCAATCATGAATCACAAGATATAATCATCTAGAGGATAGAATTATGCCACATGTCACGATATTTTTCGGAATAAGACGTTTATTAAAATGAACGAAGGGTATTAACCTCATTCACAATTAACATGTAAGTATCAATCATCGCAAATTAAGTTATACTTATATATTAATGCCTCTTTATGTCAATGCTTATTCATGTTCATCTATTTTATAAAATAGATTAAACTAGCGCTTGTTTTGCTTCGGCACAGATGGGCCAAGTCCGACCCACAAGGATGTGGGCTCTTTCTTGAGAAGAAATGTGCCACAAATTTTGCAGATTGAGTGATTCTATTTATAGTCCCTATTTCATTTATTATACTCTTCTATTTGAAATAATAATAATAAATAATAAAGCTATTATTTTATCTTATAATTCATAGTCTCAAATTAAATATTTAATAAATGGGTTATTCCATATAAATACCCTAATAAATAATTTAGAATTCTACACATATTAATATGTTAAGTTAATGATATAATTCTATACATATTAATGATAACTTCTTTCACCGATAATGATTCGTGAAATTTTAGATACGTGGAATTGTTCAATCCCATAATTGTGATGTAATTTTCGGTTATAAAAAAATCGAAATATATGGAACGAGATTTAATTGATTATGGATTCTGATTTTTATGGAAAAAACTGTGAGTTATGGGTGATCCATATCCACGCATAATGATATGGTTAATAATGATTAATGATATATTCATATACGATTAATGATAACTTCTTCTGAAGATAATGATTCGTCGAATTTTTTGTAGATACGTGGGATTGTTCAGTCCCATGATTTCCTAATTTTTCTTTAAATTGTGAGAATTTTTTGTACAATTATATCATTTAATGATATTTGTATCAAACAATAATTATATGTTTTTTTTCTATAATCTAATCCTTCCAATTCAAGATTCTGAGTGTATATTAATTCTTAGTTATACATTTAAAGAGTGTCCACATTTTAACGCATCCCTATACACATATATATATATATATATTTATATTTATATATCATGACACATTGAAACTAAGTAAAACCAAAAGGCAAGGAATTTACTGTTAACACCCCACTAACAAATGCGACTTTTACCCAAATTTTACGCACATTAAAGAAAACGCCGTTTACACCACGAAGTCAACTCTCAGTTTAATGCATTACTGTAATTTTTTATTCTTTATTCTTTTTTTCTTTTTTTTCTTTTTTTCTTTTTTGAGTAAGTAGCCTTCCAAAAAGAAAATTTTCACGTATGGTAGTATGCTTTACTACTCCCCATCCTTGCACTCTGCTCACATTCTTCTTCCCAATTTCTCACTCAAATCTCCCTCCCTCCTTCGCATTTTCTCTCCTTTTTCTGCGTCAACAACAGTTCGTTAATGGGAGAAATCGGGTGGAAGATGATCAGCTCTTTCTGGGTGGTAGTGCTACTTGTCATCAGAGTGTCTCCGGCCACCGGATTTTATCTTCCCGGCGTCGCGCCCCAAGATTTTCAAAAGGTGATCACCCCCTTCTTCCTCTTTTGTTTATTGATCATGCGCATCGGGTATAATTATAGATATCTATGCTTTTTTTCTTGAAATTTGAGTGTTTTGGCTTTGATATGATCAAGTTTTGACGAGAAAGTTTATGTTCTGGAATATAATGAGAGTCATTAATTTGTTAATTAACAATGTAAGAAGGGTTAGGGTTCAAAGAAAATGAGTTTACCGACTTGGATTGCAGATTTTAGTGAAGAAAATTAAGAGAAATAATTTTTGTCCAACTTTAAGTAATTTTAAATTACTGATTTCATAACTACAACGGAAGACCCAACAATAGCACACAGTTGATGAATAATACAACTTCTTGTCATTCTATATATATATATATATATATATGTGAATTGGAGATAGAAAGGGTGACTGCTGCAATGCTAGATTTGGATTTTGATGCTTTATGTTATTCTATCTTTTACAGTATTTGGTTGTGTTAAATGTGTGTAGGGTGAAACTCTTGAGGTGAAAGTGAACAAACTGTCCTCAACAAGGACTCAGCTCCCATATGACTACTACTCCTTAAGTTATTGCAAACCTCTCCAGATTAAGAACAAAGCAGAAAATTTGGGAGAAGTTCTTCGTGGCGACCGCATTGAGAATTCTGTCTATAGCGTGAGTATATATACATATACGTTTCCCTGTGAACCCATCCTTTATAATAGCTTATATTTTGAGGTGTTATCTAACTTGATCCAAATCTACTCAGTTTATGATGAGAGAGCCACAATCATGTAAAGTAGCCTGCCAAGTGGAACTCACTGAGGAATCAGCAAAGAACTTCAAGAAGAGGATTAATGATGATTATCGTGTCAATATGTAAGTTCTTGACTGGTGTAGGGATTTATTCAAGTTGAGATGCTATCGCCATTTTTAACCCCCCACCCCCCTATATATATATGAACATTTTGTTGGAGTGCTTTGGTGTATTGCATATAGGATCTTGGACAATCTTCCTGTTGCAGTTCTTTGGCAAGTTCAGAGTGGAAATAACCGGAAAATTTATGAGCGAGGTGTCAGAGTTGGTTTCAAAGGGAAATTTGCTGGTGTAAGATTGAATAGTGTTTACAATCTACCCTTGTATGAAGGTCATTGTACTTTTATTGTTTGATCAATTGGTTGTTATAATATTTTTCAGAGCAATGAGCAGAGGTATTTTATCTACAACCATCTGAGCTTCAAAGTTAAGTATCACTATGATCCTGATGCTCAAACTTCTCGCGTTGTTGGTTTTGAGGTCACTCCTCTAAGGTCCGCTCATTATCTTCCTCGTCGTATTTATTTTGTTCCTCTTGTAGACTTGTACAACAAGCCTATCTCCATTTCTGATTTTATTTCCTTATGAAAGAGCTGCAATAGACTATTAAGCCTGCATAAGACCACTACCCATTTAAAGATCAATTTGCACTAAAGATATGTACTTGTTGTTAAGTTGAGGTCTAGATTTCGTGATTTCTGAATAGTAGCAGTATGTTTAACTCGACTTGTAAAAACAGTATCAATCACCATTACAAGCAATGGAAGGACAACGACACAAAGCTATCAACGTGCAAACCAAACAGCCAAGCATTACTCGAACCAGGTCTGCTTCCTCAAGAAATTGATGGAGGCAAGGAGGTTGTATTCACTTATGATGTTTCTTTTGAGGTTCGTTTTCTTCTTTTCTGAGTTTAAAGAAAAATAAAAAACCTTGTTTTCCATTTCTGTCAAGTTGTATTAAGAGTCATTCTGCTTCCTTTTGGCAGGCTAGTGATATCAGATGGGCATCCAGATGGGACACATACCTCCTCATGAACGATGATCAGATCCATTGGTTCTCCATCATCAATTCCTTGATGATTGTCCTTTTCCTCTCGGGCATGGTTGCCATGATCATGATTCGGACACTCTACAGAGACATCGCCAAGTACAACCAGCTGGATCAAGAAGAGGTCCAGGAGGAGACAGGATGGAAGCTGGTCCACGGAGACGTCTTCAGGCCACCTAGCAATCAAGCCTTATTGTGTGTCTACGTTGGTACGGGGATTCAGGTCTTTGGGATGACTTTCGTGACCATGATATTCGCGTTGCTTGGCTTTCTCTCACCTTCCAACCGAGGAGGGCTGATGACAGTCATGGTTTTCCTGTGGGTGTTCATGGGGCTATTCGCAGGCTATTCCTCTGCCTGCTTGTACAAAACATTCAAAGGCACGGATTGGAAGAGGATGTCATTAAAAACAGCTGTCATGTTCCCTTGTTTCGTATTCATCATATTCTTGATGCTGAATGGCCTAATCTGGGGCGAGAGATCCTCCGGTGCTGTGCCCTTTGGGACAATGTTTGCCCTTGTCGTGCTTTGGTTTGGCATATCAGTGCCTCTGGTGTTCTTGGGCAGCTTCCTGGGGTTCAAGACCCCTGCACTCGAGGATCCTGTGAAGACGAACAAGATCCCTAGGCCTATCCCCCCACAACCGTGGTACATCCACCCACTCTTTGCAATGCTCTTTGGTGGGATCCTTCCCTATGGTGCAGTCTTTGTCGAGCTCTTCTTCATCTTGACATCTGTGTGGCTCAACCAGTTCTACTACATCTTCGGCTTCCTCTTCCTCGTATTCTTGATTCTGATGGTGACTTGTGCTCAGATCACTGTTGTGCTCTGCTACTTTCAGCTGTGCAATGAGGACTACAGGTGGTGGTGGAGGTCCTACTTGACTTCTGGATCATCTGCGATCTATCTTTTCTTGTATGCCATCTTCTACTTCTGCACGAAGCTCGAGATCACGAAGATGGTCTCGGCCATTCTCTACTTCGGCTACATGTTCATCATTGCTTGTGCTTTCTTCATCCTCACCGGGACCATTGGCTTCTGCGCGTGCTTCTGGTTTGTTCACAAGATTTACTCATCTGTCAAGATTGACTAGGAAGGATTGCTGGCTTGCTTACTAGCGCAGAGTTGGTAGAGGGGTTTGATTGATACTATTCTTACCATGAACTCCAATCAAAGGAATATTGAGGGAGATTAGTAAAATTTGTAAACGAGTCAAAAATTAGATCTAAAAATTAATAAAATTACAAATATAGTACTAAATATGGGTTTGGATTTGGATGGATCTAATTTTCAATAGTGGTTATCAAATGGATAAATTTAACATTACTTGCATATATGATTTTGAAAAATGTTATACTACATGCTTTATGTGAGCATCATCCGTGAGCACCGCGTTCGTTTAGTCTTCGTTAGCATTATTTGTTTTGTTTTATATATATAATTTGATTCTAATATATCAAAAATTATTATTAACATCATTAATTTTATAAAGTACATAAAAATCAAAGTTCAATTTGTCCATTTTCTCTATCACTTCAAATAAATGAATAAAAAAACAAATTGAGTTTTGATTTTTATATAATTTATAAAATTAATGTTGTTAATAATATTTTTTGATGCATTAAAATCAAACTAAATATATAAAACAAAACAAATAATACTAGCGAAAACTAAACGAGCACGGTGCTCACGAATAATACTCACATAAAGTATGTAGCATAACAATCCGACCAACAAATTAAATTAGTTTTTGAAGTAATGGAAAACAAACCCTCTTATTTAGTCAATATTATGTTCCCGCCAATTCTGCCGCGTGTACTGATTTTAACCCTACCCCTTAGCCTGCCCACCCCACCCACGTACTCTCTCTCTCTCTCTCTCTCTCTTTCCAGATTGAAAACACGCACAACACACACCCCTCTCTCATTTTTGCACCCACCACCACGACGTCGTAGGCTACATGCTGCACCATTTCACCACACACACACCGCCATATGCTAAATGCAGTTTAATGTTTTCTACTCTCTCTCTCTCTCTCTCTAACATATTGACTGCGACGCAAGTCTGAGATGGAGGAAGGGGTGACTGGAGCGGCGGCGGCGCAGGAAGACGACGGCGCCGCGGTGGCGTCGTGGCTGGTGGTGGACGACGAGACGGCGTCCGAGCTCTCGGAGCTTCTGGACCTGTTCGAGGCGCCTCCGCCGCCGTTCAGGGTGAGGTTCATAGACAACCCCTACTCCTCGCCGGTGGTGGTCCAATCGTCGTCGGCTTACGTCACCATAAACGGCAACGAGGAGTCCTGCGGCTCCTCCTTCTCCGACTCCGACTCCTCGGTCATGGCAAGCGTCGACGTCGGCGGCGCCAGGACGGCCGGGAGCGCGTGGATGTTCGGCGGCGCCGAGGCGCGTGAAACGGGGACCGGGGAGGGTGACGTGGAGTCGGGAGGGTTTTTGAGGGACGGCATTGATGGTGGAGACGCAACGTGGGTGGAGTTTCTCGGGGGAATATTTGAGGCATTTTAAAAGAAATGCAAAAATTAAAGAGAAAGGGATAAGAGCGTTGACTAGGGTTTTGACCGTTTAATTGGTGGGGGTTTTGTCATTTGATGTGATGTGGATTGTAAACAAAATTTGTTTAGTTTTTGCTGTTCTCATCTTATCTTGAAGTACTATTTGTTAATTAATTATAGCTAATCCCATATTTGGTAATTAAATATTCAAAGTGTAAATGTTTACAACTATTGAATTAGGTTATGCTAACATAATATTTTCTCTATCTATTAAAAATAGTCTTGTTAGTGGACAACACAAGTTTTAATATACAATTGATAAAATAAGAAAGATTGATAAAAAATGGTTTGAGTAGATAAAAAGCTTTATGCATAATTGGTAACATAAGAGAGATGGATAAAAAGTGGGTTGAGTAGATAAAAAGCTAAAAATAGTCTTATTAGTGAATGATACAAATTTTAATGCGCACTCGGTAAAGTAAGATAGACCGAGAAAAAGTGGTTATATAGAGAAAAAGACCGAGAAAAAGTGGTTATATGGAGAAAAAATGATTGGTGTAGTATTGCGAGAAATTTTGTGAAAATAGAATAAGACTAATTTTGATTAACGGCAAACATGAAAATATAAAATTATTTTTAATGGACGAAAAAAGTATTATGTAGAAGAATTAAGTTGATAACTCTCAAGTATAAAATATTGTATGTCCACAGGAAGATTGAATTTGGTTAACAAAGGGCCAAAAGTGAGCTTAATGGGTATAGGCTTTAAGAAAGCCATAAGCCCAAATTACAAGCAATAGGAGCGGAGACATCAAATCGGGTTACAATAATCCAATTTTCATATTTTATTATACTTCTATAGTTAATGAAAATCCAAAATAGTTCTTGAAATATAAAAAATTGTGCAAATTGTAGCCATTGCAACCTTATTTTGGTGGGAGTTGAGGTTTTCCACCAAGAGTTAACTATTTAGGCTATACTTATAATTTCATTTTTAACTGTTATATAAATTTTTTATTTTTCAGACCCGGACAGCTAATGCGTTCCACTTATTGAACAGGGTTCTATGGTCGGTCCGTGACCCCTGGATGCCGAAGGCACCCTTGGGGTGATCTCGTAGTTCCTACGGGGTGGAGATGATGGGGTCGGTCCATGGATTTTCCTTCCTTTTCTTTTGCCGCATTTCGCTCAAAGGGTTGAAGGGAGATAGTGCACCAAGCTGTTCGCATAATACTCATAATTTAGCAATAAAATTTCAGCCTCAAATTCAACTACAATCCATTTTTTCATTTCGTTATTTTTTAATATTATCCAATTTCATATATTTATAAAATCAAAATAAATGACTAAAAATTCAAAATTTATTTAATTAAAAATTCTAAAAATACCAAAAATTATATTAATCAAATACTGAAAATTACATAATTAACATTACATAAATAAATACCAAAAAATACATAATTAAATGAGTATACAAAATCTAAAATCCTAGTTGTAGTAGCTCGATCAAGGCTTCATGTTGTCGCCTTATGGTTTCTATCATCATCGACATGTCTTTGTCAAGCGCTTTTGAGTATTGCTTGATCAACAATGCGAGACCGATATTTTCCAAGACAGGAGCAGAGTCGGGAACCTGAGGCTCGTTTGCAGTTGCACCGCTCGCCAGAGCCTTCTCATTCGTCTTTCTCTTAGATGTTTTGTGACCCATAGGACGGGTCTCCTGCGCCGACTGTGTGCCAAAAATCTCTTCCATTGTGACATTCAAATCGAAGCCATTGGCATCTCCGCGGATTGAGTATTGGTCGGCTGCGGAGAGCTTAGTTCTTTTCGGACCAAATTAAGACTCTGAACTGGCGAAAACTTCGGGTGGTTCCAAACAGTTGCCCATACCTCATTATACTTGAATTATTTATTTATTTACATCGTTGTTGAAGGCAACGTAACCCTATTCTCAAACATCTTCCCAACTGTGCGCGGAAGTAGTTTTTGTAGACTGTTAATGTAGCTGGGGAATTTGGAGACGTCCTTCTCCACTCGGACCAATGTTTGCGCAGACGGTCGTAATTGCACTCGAGCGCCCATATCGGTTTCAGAGCGTTGTATTTCTCTGTGATCTTCTCTCAGAAAACTCGGCCTATTTGCCTGTTGCATATTAGCGGGTCTTCAGTGACGTCGACATAGCAGTTTGCAATACCTTCAACTCTTCCAATCTATAATTCTTCCCACCTTCAAGCATAGTGGAAGCTGCCATATTCCATTTCCCTTTCGTCGAATTGGATGGTTGCACCGGAAAGGATGGCTGCACCTTGTTGATTGGTTCTGCATCCTCGACATCCTTGTCGTCGACGTAAATCGCCGAGAGGGGAATTTCGTTGGACCCCGTCATCAGAAAGGATACAGAATTATCCGGCGTCACATTCCAACTTTGCGAATTTTGTGGATCCCAACCCTTTGCACGACAAAACAGTATAAAATTGATGACAAAAAATTAGGTTCATAGGAAAATTCCTTGAATTTGTATCCATAAAAATAAAAGGAATTGGCGTACGAGAATTGAGAATAGAATTGAGAATGAATTGTGAATGAACGGGAAGTGGGGAGGTGTATATATAGAAAGAAAATTTAATAAAAAGATTGAAAAAATTTGCCCCACCCATGACCCCCCACTCCCTCTGCAAATTTGACCAACCAATCACAAATTTAAAATTATTAAAATTAATTACAAAAATACAATAAATTTGATTATTTTTTAAATAATAAAAAATTAAAATGCGGCCGCCACAGTGCTGCCACAACATGTTAAAAATGTTTAATGTATGCAGCCATATGGGGGGGCCATGGGCTCGTCGACCATGCAATGCAGTCGCAAACGCGGCTACACGACGAACGGCCCTAGGATCCATTATGGTGGAGTCCAAACAATGTTCAAAACTCTTCAGAAAATTTCATGTAAAAGTGTCAAAATTAAGTTTGTTGCCTAGCGTTAAGAGCTGCGGCCATACGGACCCATGGGCCCTTCTACAATTTTGAAATTTCTTAGCGGTATTTTAGTACTTTTATGTTATAAGTATATATTTTTTGAATAATATTATTTAATTGACTAAATTTGATGATTTGAAATTCGTTCCGTGTCAGAGCTTTAAACCTATGACTAATTTATTTCTCTTTCTTTTCTATTCTTCTTTATTTTATAATTAATATCAAGAAGTTATAATAAAAATAAAACTTTCAATTTATTAAATTTCTATTAGTTGAGTTTAGTTTGTGTTTTAGTTTTAATTTTTTTTTTTAAGAAAACTGTGAAATATTGTCTTCTTAAGCTCCAACGTAAAATATCTGGCTCTGTCTAGGGCAAATACATGTAATTAACCGAATCAACCCAAAATTCTTACATGTCAATGAAAGTGTGGAGCAATTCGATCGAAGATCGAGTCGGGGGTAATTTGTACGTTGCTTCATATTGGTGTGTTTGTTTATACAAATACACACATTTTAGTTATAATTTATAATCTAATCTTGAGCTTATATCATCTATCAAACACATGCTTATATATGTATCATGTATGTATGTGACTTAAATTGGGTTTGCTATATCTCTTGAATAATATTACCTTGGTATAATTTTCACCAAATCATTTGAATGATCGTCACTTTCAGGTGGGGCTGAACAATTTGAAGTCGTGATGTATATGCTTCAATTACAATTTGAAAAATATTTGTTTTAAACAATTAATTAATTCAGTTACCCAAATCGAAAGCAAATGGATTATATGTGTGATGGAAACATACGTGACTGCATGGGGTCTCAATGTCGTGGCCTTATTACAACATATTATGCTTATGAATGCACGTCCGAAATTATAATTATAAATTAAAATATTGGAAAAGATAAATGTACATAATTGTACATACATAATAACTTTAAATTTTAAATTGAACTGAATTGGTTTTATTTAAATTGATTTTATTACTAATTATATTATTTTTTTACTAAATTTCCCCTATTATATTTTTAAAGATATGATTGAAAAATTGGTTTGATAAATCCTTCAAACAAAGCCATAAAATTGATTTGGAGATAAATATGTAGATATCCAATGAAAAATTAATATTTTTCTAAATCTGCAGATATCCAATTTGAAAAAGTTAATTTTTTCTTAAATTATTGCAGAAGGATAAATATATAATATATCATTTAATTTTAAATTAATTAATATTTATAAACTGATTTATATATAAAATATTTTACAAAAGCCCATTATGTATGTACAATTTATGTATATTTATCACTACTCTTAAATTTATTAGTAGAAAATAGAAGATTTGTGTGACAATAATGTGGTGAAATAATGGCATACTTCCTCATTTTAGGACTTATTTGAAACTATCTGGCTCTCCCTTTTCATTTAGAATCGCTGGCGTATCTAGGGGCGGGAGGGGTCGGCCGACCCTCCATCGACCACCAGGAGGGCCTAACTTTCCTTAGGGTCGGCCGGAAATGCCATGATAGTCCCAATATGTAGATTTTTTTTGAAGAAGACGCCAAACAACGTCGTTTTAGGATCCGCTATTGATGATATGAACCATTCTTCAAAATTATATCTTGAATCCGCCACTGTTTAGAATATGGATAATTGTTGTAGAATATACTATTTATACCACAGTTCGACTAGTTGAAAATAAAGGGAAGAGATACCTAATGGAAGCATGTGTGGTTTGTGGTATTCACATAGTGATACATGTATTACAAGGAGGAGCTGGGTAAGTTCACTGCAGATCTTTTGGTATGTTTCCTCACTTTTGCTGGGGTGATGTACGCTCCCCTCCTATCTCATGGGTTGTGTGCTGGCTTTGTTGCTTCTTCTGTCTTACTGCGTCTTGTGCGGTGTTAGGCGTTGCTGCTTTTGTTCTTTAGCTTAGCCGTGGGTGTCCCTCGGCTCTTTTGTTGTCTTGTTGCTGCTTTTATTGTCTCTTTGTTTTTTTGCTTGTTTTCCGGTGACCTCTATTTTGATGTTTAAACTTTTTGCTCATCACCTGCTGTGGTTTGAAGCATTGTACTCTTATCAAAAAAAAAATGTGGGACAATTTTACGAATTTAGGTAGAGTAAACATTTATAATGACTCCTTCAATAAAGAGCATCTCATATTACGTTCTTACCGAAATCATCATATTAATATTTTTTTTCTTAATAAATATTTAAAACTCCCTTTAAGAATAATTCGATACTACAAATTTGCAACTTTAACATATAAAATGGATTTTAGAAAGAAAATAGAAGTAGTGTGTATGAAATAAGAGGGTCAGTATTGATATATTTGTGAACATTATATAAATTATAGTGTATCAAATATCACATTAACAAAAGTGACGACACAAAATTGAATATGTCCTCAATGCATAGACGGTCTAGTTGAAGATTACGTGGAAGGTTTAGGCCTGAAATGGATGTCCTCATTCTGTAGGGGTCTACTAGGAAAATACAAGTTTAACTAAGGAGGCGTTGTGCATATAATTAATTATTTTCTCCATCCATTAAAAATGTCTATATTAAGGGATGACATGAATTTCAATAAATATATTGGAAGATATATGTTAAGTGGAAATAAATCCCATAAAGGGTATTGGGTGTTGAATAAGTAAAAGTAAAAGTGGTGGATTTTTTAATATATTGAGTATAATAATGACTAAAAATATAAAAGTTATGTAAAATAAAAACAACATAGTTTTTTTAACAAACGAAAATTACAATAAGATCATCAATGGATTGGAAGGAATATTTTTTTTTTCATGTCTTTGAGAGTTGGCGGGAGTAGGTCGAGGAGATGCTAAATTTGGTATGAAAAAGATCACGTGATGTATGAGTTAGGAGAGGGGACACCACTGCAGGAAAAAATTAAACTTTATTACATGTATTCAAATCAATCATTTCTCTTTTGCATTTTTCAGTAATATTTCTTGGACAATCATGATACCTGGGCCTTGATTCGTTTTATTTTCCAGTTTCACAGAATTTCTAAAATACTGTAATTACACCAATTTGAGTGATGTTAAACAACCACATTATGGCTGCCCACACAAGGCTTTTTTTGAAGATATTATACCAATTTAGTTAAAATTTGTTCACCTAATAAAATTAAATTTATAATCTTTATCTAAAATTGATGGAAAAATGACTATTATGTAAATGAATATTAATATAGTATTATTTTTTCGAATATATTAACCATTATACACTTGTGTGGATGGCCACAATATGGTCGCTCAGCTTTATTGTTTGAATAAATGGTATGCTAATTCAGTAATTCTAACATAAAACTTTTTCTCAATATAGTGCTAGCTGCTAGTCGCATTTAATTTCTAGAACACTAGTAATTACAAACTCAATACGGGTCCCAACTATACGTAGCACCGATCAAATGTAATTTTATATATATTCATATTTTCATTGACATTCATCATCAAAAATTCAAATAAAACCAAACAAAAACCTTCCTGTTTAGGCTTCACTCCACCTACTCTAGAAGATGATACTACTAACTTTACCATAAGCACATAAAAAGAGAGAATTTGAAAATGATTAAACAGCAGGGGGGAGGGGAGGCGAGGGGAGTGGGGGATAGATCCAAAAGCACGACTGCGCAGCTTTTACCACTTTTCAAAATATTGATTGGATTGTAGGGGGGAAAGAGAAAAACACATAAAACTTCCAAACCTTATCACACTCTTTGTTTGGTGCAATAAATACACCATTCTTGTATATGGGTTGTCAATGTTTGCCTTCACACATGCACCAATTCCCCAAAATCCAATTTTATTATTGTTTTTGCTTTTGCTTTTTGGCATTATGGGAATTTCATATATTGCTTCTCACCATTGGACGGGATTTAAGGCCAACCTCGTTTCAAATGATATCATCGAGATAATATCCATCACATCATTATTTGGCCACCTCAAAACCTTGGCCTAATTTGACACACTTCCCTAATTTTGCAATTTCCTAGTCTTCACCCTTTTTAATAATACTATAAGAGAACCATGTGATGAGGAAGAATGTAATGAGACGGGACTATTTGTCCGGCGTCTACTCTATCGATAAACGAATGGATTTCCTTATTCCAACATAACATATTGTAACGCTGGATATGGTTATTTAATTACATAGGAATTATATAAGATTGGGTACTTTACATTTCTTGTCTTCCAAATTTTTTAATGTTTTGTATAGGCAAATTTTATAACTGTTATATAGGGACTTGGAGTTTAATAATAAAAAATTGTGATATTCACGTGGAATTTCATTAATAAAGAATCAAAGAATATGTATTGTTGTTCAAGTTCATATTTTGAGTGTTCTGATAATCAAAATAATTCTTTCTTTTCCTCTCTTTTTTTCACTCCCGCTTGCATCACAATAGCATCCACTGCGATCCTGATATGCCAATTCATGTGGATGAAGCTACCGTGGATGCCCTCATTCGTCCACGATTTGTATTATGATTTTTATTTTTTTTTCTATTTGTTGTGTGTTTCTCTATAAATTTTGTCCTGTTTGTGTCTATATATGTTAGTGTTTTGCTTGTTTCAATCTAAACTGTGATAAGGGAGAGTTGATAAATGTTCATTTTGCATGTTTTTATCTTGCTTTTATTAGCGTGTCGTGCTAAGACTGTGTTCTTAGATTATTTCTTTTGATTGAAACTATGAAAATTTACATATTTGAGGATTTAAGATTAATTTGGCCGGGATATGATTGAAGCTCATCTCGACAAGAGTTCGTAGGCAAAAACAAATTGAATGGGGGGCTTCAAATGAAGGAGAGTGTGCCAAAACAAAAACACTATCAGGTGCAGAAAATTTGTATGCAGATTCGATGATAAATTTTATACTTTCAGTCAAATTCTTATTTTCTCATCATTATCTATTATCCCCTAGGGGACTTTTGAACCCAATTCTCATCTATAAATGTCTATATAGGATTCTATAGAATATCTACTTTTACACCTATACATTTATATCTTACAACATTTACATTATATTTTATAGTTTCTTATATTTTTTAGAGCTTTATTTGTTCATGCAAGATTGAAGATTCGAGTACTCAATTGTTCACTATGAATATATAGATTTTATATATTTGTTTTCTTTCAATTATGTCTTTTCTAATTTAATTTTATTCTATTTTAATAATGAGTAATTAATTTTTTATGTGATTTTATGGTTTGAATGTTTAATTATATTTATGTGGATTTTATCTGTTGAATCCAAACTCATTAAGTCCTCAATCCTTTTTCTATTATCTTTGTATTTCAAGTACCGTGTGGCCTCAACTGTTCCCAAATATTTCAAAATTACACTTGACATATAAAATTATATTCAAACGTAACATTTTCGTATAATAATGAAGTATTGAAGTTAAATCAAAAGACATCACCACACGCTCCTAAAAGTAAGATAAAAACGTGCAAAATGGGCGGTTATCAATGGTTCGTCGACTGTGATGAATAATCGAGCATTTTCTTGAAAAACATTATCTTGTTGATGATTTGAGATCCCATATGATGATGACTCACCGATCTTCGAAGATTTATTAGAAGATCTTCGGTCCATGACATCTCCTCAGGACCGAATGAAGCTTCACCTATGGTGGATACACAATAAGATTTGTCATAATTGGCACCATATACTTAGACGGATTGTTATCAAATAAGGCACTCTATTTGATTTTATTTTTTGAGGTAAAGTTTTCTATTTGACTTAAGAAACCATCTCTTATCTTCAATTTTTTTAATTTAATATATGTAAATTAAAAAAATTATTTTTAGAGATAGGTAGTTTTTATGATGGTTACAGAAAAGTCAAAGCTTAAAGAAAATTAATGAATTGATTCATGCATTTGCATGTGTATTACTACTATTTTAAAAATTAATCAAGTTTGCTTTTTAAGAACATTTACAATTCTATCATTTAGCTATTTATTTTTTTAAAAAAAATTTATAAGTTTTATAACACTTTTTACTCCGCCTCATACTTAAAAAAATAACACTCATAACCTTATCCATTCACCATCCATTCTTTGCATTATACATAAGACTCATCTTTTTTTTCGCATTTCATATATTTGTTATACATTTTAATTAATTAAAATTTTGATTTAATTAAAAATATAAATTACATTAACATAAGAAATATAAGCTAAAATTACATTATTGAACATAAAAATTATATAATTGAAATTCTAATCTTTCATCAAGGGGAGCAACGCCCAAATTTGTTCGACTAAATTGTATTGGAGTCGACCGTGGTTAACTCCATCGCACGACTCATGGCGCCTTAGGTATTCTTGGAATTTAGGAGACGCGCCTTGATTTGGGGTGTCTATTGCGGTCGAGGAGTCAACCTTGTCCTCGTCTGCCCAATAAGGGTGTTGCTCATTCGTACTCGATAATCATATTGTATAACATAATGCACGCATACATGATATCGGTAAGCAAATCATAGACCACGTACGCCCTGAACCTTTGATGATCTCGAACTGTGCTTGGAGAACGACAAATGCTTGTTCCACATCTTTACGTGTTGACTCATACTTTTGCACAAAACGAGCCATTTCGGGCTCGGTTGGACACGAGAAAGACTTCACAAACGTCGACCACAACGTCGACCACCCTTGGATAGATATCATCGGGGAGATAGTAGCCCATGTTGTAGCGACGTCCATTGGTCATGAATTATATCATTGGTGCCCTACCGTGCAAGACGTTGTTGAAGAAGTCCAGATGGTTGAGGATGTTTATGTCGTTTTTGGATCTGGGGACACCAAAAAATATATGCCAAATCGAGAGTCGGTGGTCGACGACTGTTTCTAGCACAATTGTCGGATGAGAGCCTTTGTGGCCGCTAGCGTATTCGTTCTTCCATACCGTTGGGCAATTTCTCCACTGCTTGTGCATGCAAACGATGTTGCCAAGCATGCCAGGGGAGCCGTTTTGGGTTGTGAGCGCTATCAGATATTATGCGTTGAATGTGTCGTGAATGCCCTTGTAGAATCGTTTCAAGCATTCACACCCCGTGGTCTCGGCGACGTGCAAGTACTCGTAGAACATATTAGAACATCTGTCGGTTGCGCGCTGTTGGATGGTCAATTTACACTTTTGTAGCAATGAAAGGTGGCCGTTGCTGGAAGTGTTCTTCAT
Source organism: Monilaria moniliformis (assembly GCA_034509125.1). Lineage (NCBI taxonomy): Eukaryota > Viridiplantae > Streptophyta > Magnoliopsida > Caryophyllales > Aizoaceae > Monilaria > Monilaria moniliformis. The sequence goes on along the minus strand of JAYDZE010559641.1, from coordinate 7,856 downwards.
ACGCGCCAAGGTATTTGCTATACACAAGAATGAATTCCTGCCCATACGGAATCGGCGGCAAAATGCATCTTGCCCGAACCGCAGTTCGTTAGAGAAATATTCCTACACGAGCCGGACAACAACAACTATACGTTCCTGGTGCACGTACCTCTTGGATCGAACTTCAGGAGCCTCTGCCGGAGGAGGCTGCAAATATTAACTCGCAATGGCCAATTGAATCATCAAAATAAGGTTCTTTACACACTTGTCGTTCGAACTATTCATTATATGTAAGAGGGTTGAAGAAAAATATGGAATAAAGAAAGACAATTGTGAGAAAATGAAGAAGGGGAAAATGAATGTGTGAAAAAGAAGTGCGAAAGATGGGTGTATTTATATGAGGGTTTGTGATAATAAAAAGAAAAAAAAAACACAAAAAATTGGCCCAAAACCATTGCCCAACGATACAATTAAAAAAAGAACAAATATTAATTATAATATATAATTTTGAATCTACAAAAAAATGCATACATGATGCTCACTCGCACGCCCAGCTAGTAGGCATCACGCTCGCTCGTGACCGACCGAGAAAGGGAAGACGAGTGGCGAGCCAGATTGCATTTGTTCCTTTCGCTGCGAGCCACTCGGCAGCCACCCCGCAATGTGTTCCCGCGTGCACTCTTGTGTGCACCCCCGCACAATACTCGTGGGTCAAGTTGAATTTGATCTTTCTTGTCATCCCCATAGTATTTGCTCATTCTCAAGAACACGAGATTAGTCCAAGTTGAATTTGATTTCTTTTTCCTAATATAATTATTCTTATTTATCATATCTTTTGCTATATTTAATATTCTAAAATAGTAATTTATTACACTGTTAAGTAATATAAAAAATGATTATAATTAAAATGATAATAATAATAATAATAAGAGTATAATAAGAATAAAATAATAAGAGTAGAATAGTAATATAATTGAATATGATAATAATAAAAAAATATAATAATAATAACAATTATAATAACAATAATAATATGTAATAATAGCAATAACAATATTTATAATAAATTAATAGTAATAAATGATACAATAATACTAGTATAAGAAAATATTATACTATTAGATTATTATTATTATTATTATTATTATTATTATTATTCAATCATATCTACTAATCCCAATCATATGACAGAAAAATAGGCATGTTCTTAAAAAAGAAATGAACTTGTTTTTATGGAACGGTCGAAAAGAAAAATTGCACGTCTAATGAGATAGAAAGAGTAATAATCATTTCTTTAAAAGACTATTTATTTATTAAAAATATACACCGTAGTCCAAAATTCCCAAAAACAAATAGTGTGGTCTCTTATAAATTTGGAATCCGACCTCCAAAACTATTCTTGAAAATTACTTTTGTTCTATTTATAAATTAATATTTTAAGCCAAAAATGTTCACTTCATATATTTTTATTGAGTTAAGTTTATTCACTAAATTTGCAATTCGTTCTATGCACATTAATAATTATTAAATTACGTTAATAATAGAGGATAAAAATAAAATTATATACTATAGTTATATAGGTAAATTTCTAAGTATTCTATACTTTTAAAAAGTATATAAAATAAAGCTAATGTAAAATATAATACTTCTATTTCTAAAAAATAGTCCTAGAATAGTGTGTCATAGATTTTAATAAAATTGGTTAAGTGTATGTGAATGAAAAAATAGTCTCACTTTAGTAATTGTGTAGTAGTGGATTATATGATAAAAAATGTAAATAAGTTAATATACTGATGATGATGATATGTTGTGGGTAGTGTCCGTAAATGAAAAGAAAATTATTTTTGTGGACGTACCAATATCATAAAAATAAATTAATTATAATACATTACAACTCTATATATATATATATAGATATTGATGTAGTTAATAACTGAATTAATTATCACTAATGATAATAGGAATAAAGTTTTGGAGAAAAAAGTTATAGGAAGTGGTTTTGCGATGTGCTAGGTGCAGTCCAATTTGGATTTGTTTTTGGTTCTTTGTGTTTCATTTTTTAAGTAATGGTTCCGGGTCCGTTTCCTAATTAGGGAATTAACAAACATGTTTTGTCATGAACATATTGCTTATGCGTGGTATATTAATTTATGATGCTCCATTTTACCGAGTGTCTGAAATGTTAATGATCTGTTACTTATTTTGGACACATTTTATGTACTTCATATTTTTGGACTGATATAAAGTATTTGGTTGTTTTAATCTATTTTTTTATGGTTGATCTCACGAAATAATAAAAAGGTCCAATTGAAAATAGCATGTTTGATCACATCGCGTCCAATTTTTATGTTAAGCAATAAGCATCCATGAATTATCTGTCATTTGATTGTTTAAGACTTTAAGTAATACATAATTAACTACTAATGGGTATATTCACATATAAAGTGATACTGACCTCTTCACCCCTATAATTTTATGACCATCGACTATTTTTTAAGAGATACCCTTAAGTGTGACATCAAAGCCTGAAATTACAAGTCTATGCAAAGTTATTCACTAACATTTTTTAAAGTAGATGATTGTCACAAGTAGTATAATTTGGACAAATCTATATTGAAATAAATGTGCATAACTGTGTTATGGACCTTATGGTAATTCAATTAGTTTTATCCACATGGATATAAGGAATTTTCATGGAAATTAATGTATAAATAATATAGTATAACGAGATTTTTAATTTATCGATTGACTGAATTGAAAATTAAAGGATAACTTATAATTACATGACTAGGGTTATGGTCTTAAGTCTTAACTTAAATGATAGGTTGGATTGTCAATAATTCAAACATATCCAAATGCAAGAACAGTAAATTTAGGTACTCTTTTGCTATAATGTTCGAGCTTGATAATTCAGACTAATAATTTTGAGATATATTTTATTAATATTTTCAAGATGGTCCCCAACATGTTTATCTTGTAATTGTGTGTATCACTGTATGTCTGCCAAAAGTAGTATAGGGAACTTTTTCTCAAATACTTATACTATTCTTTTTGTAAGGATAGTAGTCATGACTCATACTATTCCGGTACTTTTTTTTTTTTCTGTAATTACAGTAATTTCAGTTTTTCGGCTATAAAGTACATAATGTATAATGCTACATGTTGGGCAAATTTAACCGAATCAGATAGAAATGTTACAAAATAATAAAAAGTAGTATCGCAGCTACAATCATAGATGTAGAAATTGTAACTTAATTCATAAAAATGATGCTATTTGATTGGGGATATCCGATTATTTTTGGAACCGAAGGTTTTAACAGGAACCGGAACTGGCGGTTCGATTTTAGAATCGGAACCGGCGGAAACGGTTAAACCGAAACCAAAAATTCGGTTCCGACGGTTCAGAACCGCCTGTTCCGGCGCTTTGGGTGTGGTGCAGGTTAGGGTATAGGGGGCATGGCTATATCTGCAATTTCAGACGAAATTGCCGGTTTCTGTTGCAAAACCGACGGTTTTGCAGAAAACAGGTAGTACCGGCGGTTTTCTTATTTATTTTTAAAAAAAAAAAACTCAAATTCAAATTCAAAAATTTCTAAATCGTTTTTATTTATAAATCCCCTCATCATCCTAATTTCAACTCACTTCTCTTGTATTAGCAAGAATTATCTCTTCTCTATCTCCAATTTCTCTCATCTCTACCTCAAACATTTTCATTCTAACTCACTCCTCTTATGTTAACAAGAATTCACAATTCTCTAAAAATACTTGGTCGAGCACATTCAAAATGTTACTAAGTATTAACAAGCTAAGCAAGTTAATAATCGCCCCAAATATCCAATTGGAATCTGCTTGACCTAGTATTTTTAAATAATTGGATGTATTGTTGTTACATAAATTCTCTTATTCATTAGTTATTGCTGTAATTTATTAATTATTGATATAGTTATACTCGTCTTTGATTTCAAATCTTTTAATCAATGTGAATTAAATTTTTTTGTCAAAATCAGAAACCGAAACTGGAACCGCCGAAAACCGACCAGAAACTGACGATTCGAAATCGAAACCAGAACGGACGATTTTCGGTTCCAAACCAAAACCGACAATTTTTTTAGCGATTCGGATCAATACATATATGAAATACGTAAAATAGAAATAGTAAAAATCTGTTATTAGAGTGGTGAATGTGATGTTAGTCCATCAATTTGTCATTTCATGAGTCCGCCCGACAGCCTTAATTAGGCCGCCACCACCTATTATAGATGCACAACATGTAATCAAAAGAATATGAAATAAGAAATGGTTTTGTGTGCGAGGAAGCAGACCATAATCTGGTAAGATTGGGTAATTGGGAATCTTCAACACAGAACCGACAGTTGACGCCCACGTTATTTTGCTGATACCCTCATTCTACAATCAATATATCTTATATAAAAAATATTATACTTTAATATATATATTTCTATTTTCTTTTTCTGAATTTAAGAGACAAGAGACAAAGCAGTGCAGTTGGTGTAAGTAATAAACAATTTGGGGAAATGCTCGAATTAAGGCTGCCTCCATGTGCCAACGGATATATCTCCCATTTCTCTCTATTTTATTCGTATTTTCTTTTTTGAGGGAAACTATTTTTATCAATTTTCGAATTTACCATCATTTCCCACTTTTTACAATTGCGTTCATTGGTTGGTGGTGGCAGATGGAGCCAACAAACTTCTCATCTTCTGACATAATAAAAAGTTTCAACTTTTTATAGGGCTAGAGTATTAGTCGCATGTGCAAATAGATGCATCTTGCTTTATTCTACTTCCATGAACATAACTTTTGTTTAGAAAAGAAAAATTAAGATACTTTAGAAATCACTTTTTAATGATCAAACATTAAATTTTATTTTGCAAAAGGAAAAATAAAAGAGCCATTATAGTATGCTTTGAATAACATAAACCATATTCGCATTAATTATTGAACTTTTTAAACCCAGATAGCTTTCTTTGATCCAATAAGACAATCTAACCCGTTTATGGTGAAATTTATTGTGACTCGATCCTAAAATAACACATTTCTCTCCGTTCTTTAAAAAAATATTTTTGTCATTTTTGCACGTTAATAAAAATTAATTTATTTTTATTTATAGACACTATCTACAACATATTATCCTCAATATATTAATTTATGGGTCATACTCTTGTGCGCGCTCGTGCACAGGGACTGAGGATCAAACCCGACCCCAATTCGGATTTGACCCGGCCAGACATTTTTTAAAAAAAAATTCACGCGCTCGTGCACAGGGACTGAGGATCAAACCCGACCCGAATTCGGATTTGACCCGGCCGGACATTTTTAAAAAAAAAAAATCACGACATTTACTTTTCTTATATATTAAATATTTGTTGAAACATGTATATAAATGTTGTTTGGCGCAGCGGTTAGACCTTATGCCAACAAAGACATTATGTTTTCTTTTTTCTTACACAGTATATGGATATATTCGAATATAAAGGCATAGCATTTTATTTTCTTTATTTTCACAATTTATAAATATATTACAACATAAAGGCATAGGTCATGGTTCAACACTCATTAGTGGCGATTTTATCTTTCTTTTTGTACTAATACTTTTTATTAAAATCAAATAAGAGTTTTTTACTATTTACAAATAGAATTTCATAATACTTATAATAAACTTAAAAAATACTTTTTTAATAGCAAATTAAATTTGAAATTTTTTCTTCATAAACTTATAAATTATATTTTACTTACATATAAATAAGACTTTTTATGAAACCAAACAAATTTTTTAAAAAAAAAACAAATAATTTTTTTAATAAAAATAAAATTTTAAGATGTTTTATTGATAAATGATAGTCCGCTTAAATATAGATAACATATTTTATAAAATTAAATAAAACAAAATTGTTCACAATGAAACTAATTTTTATTCACAAGAACAATAATTTTTGTTCACAAGAATAATAACTTTTATTCATTAGAAAAATAATTTTTATTCACAAAAAAATAAATTTTATTTTTAAAATAATAATTTTTACTTATAAGATTAATAACTTTTAGTCATATGAACAATAACATTTACTCATTAAAATAATAACTTTTATTTTAAAAGAACAATAACTTTTATTTATAAGAGCAATAACTTATCCATAACAATAATAACGTTTATGCAAAGAATAATTTTTTTTATACATTTAAACAATAATTTTTTTCATTAAAATAATAATTTATATTCATTAGAATAATAATTTTTATTAGACAATAACTTTTATTCATTAGAACAATGACTTTTGCATTCAAGAACAATAACTTTTTGCACAAGAACAATAACTTTTATCAACAAAAACAATAACATCTATTAACAAGAACAATAACTTTTATTCAAAAAACGCTAACTTTTATTCATTAGAACAATAAATTTTATTCAAAAGAACAATAACTTTTATTCATGAAAACAATAACTTCTATTCACTAGAATAATAATTTATTCACACTAGCAATAACTTTTATTCATTAGAACAATAATTGTTAGTCAAAAAAACTATAACTTTTATTCATTAGAACAATAACTGTTAGTCTGTTAATAATATAAACAATAATTTTTAGTCGCAAAAACCATAACTTTTATTCATAAGAACAATAACTTTTATTAACAATAACAATAATTTTAATTAATTAGAACAACAATTTTTGTTCATTAGAATAATAACTTTTATTTATTAAAATATAACTTTTACTCATAAGAACACTAATTTTTATTCAAAATAACAATAACTTTTTTTACTGTTACATATAATAATATTTTTTGATTTTATAATAAGTATTATAAATTATATTTATGAAAAATATTAGATATATATATATATATATATATATTGTGTAAGAAAAAAAAACACAAAATGCTACAAATGGGTATTGAACCTATGACCTAAAACTAAGTTTGTGTGCATCCAACTACTGCACCACATCTTCATTTATTACATTAACAACGTTTAGTTATATTTATCACGGTAGCTAAATTGCGAAAAAAATAAGATAAAATGCTACAATTGGGTATCGAACCCATGACTAAGGCTAATTTCGTGTGCATCCAACCACTGCGCTACATCTCCATTTATTTTATTAACAACATTTAGTTATATTTATCTATATGGTAGCGGATAGTTTTTATTAAAGAATGGATTGGGTCAAACCCTGCCCTTTGAACCGCGCTTTCCATTGGCGCACGCGTAGGGAAGTGTTTGTGTTAATTTATTTATCATTTCTACTACATGGCCCACAATTTTCTCCACTCATAATAGATTATTTAATCATTACAAATACCTAGGTGTGTCCATCGAGCCAACTCGTTTGAATTTGGGCCAATCTTATCAGGTTATCGGGCTATTCGGTTGCAAATCATTCAGATTTCATTTTTTTGGGCTATAAATTCTCAACCCTAACCCTAAATATGAGTTCCAGGGGCATGGCTAAAGTGAGAAAGATCTTTTCAACTACATTGTAAGCACAGCGACCAAGTCTCTTATGCCAAATATCTATACTAGAAGTAACATTACTGGAATAAACATAGGACTCTGGATGCGGTTCTAAAACAGTTGAGCACACGACAGAAGGAATAACTTTGCTCTTGATTGAATTTGAATGACTTGAAAGGGTCGAAGAGGACTTGTGGAAGATGAATTTGTAGAGGCCTTTGTCAAAGGTACCCTTGAGAAGAATAGCTTTTGTGTCCCGATCCTTCACAAACAAACAGAAGGATGAAATTCAAAAAATACATTATTGTCCTTCTCAAATTGAGAGACGCTTAATAGATTCTTTGTTACTTTTGGAACATGAAGCAGATTATTAAGCAGAAAAGCTCTAGATTTGAG
>JAYDZE010559640.1:15005-74750 GCA_034509125.1 Monilaria moniliformis | reverse complement strand
CTGCCCCCCATCCCCACGCACCCCTACCCCCGCCCCCGAACAGCTATTTTTTTATATTGCGAGAAGAGATGCACAATTGATTGGCATTGAAGATTTGGGTAGCTTTTCTAGAAAGATTGTTGAAACTAAAAAAGAGAGTATTTTTCCATTAGTTTATCACTTGATTGAATTGATATTGTTCTTACCTGTAGTTAAAATTAATAAAATTTTACAACTCAAGTAGCACAACAGAATGTTTCCGTTAGTTCACAACCAATACACATTTTACAGTTTACATTTTAGTTAAGATTAATTGTAGAAAAAAATCCTAATTTTAATTTTAAACACGTTTTATAAATATTACATTAATAAACTAATATTCCTATCTTGTAATAAAATAACATATCCTAAATTTTCCTGTGACTAACAAAATAAGTATATTAACTCATTCCAACGTAGTACAAAATACGACGTCGCTGATTCAGAGAATCCAATTGAATTAAATTTTCTGTACAGCTTTAACAGTCATCACTCTCCTCTACCCAGCTGAGGTGGGGACTGAGGCCTAGTGAAATCCTTTTTTACCCTCCTCACTACACACTCAGCCTTTGTCCTTTTCCGAAAAGCCCACCCCCTTTCTCGTACTTTCACACTGCACTCTCCTCCCCTCCTCCCCTCCCATTTTCTCCCCTATAACACAAATTCTGCAATTCCCAATTTCTCAATTTTCTCAAAAATTGATTCAACCTAAAAATGGAGCACCCATTTTTCCCGACGACCACCACGCGCGCGGAGGCCCTGCGGTGGCTGACAATCGCCGAGAAGCTGCTGTCGGCGCGTGACCTGATGGGGAGCAAGTCGTTCGCCACCCGCGCGCGTGACTCCGACCCCACGCTCTCCCCCGCCGACCAAATCCTCGCCGTCGTGGACACCCTCCTCGCCGGAGACCGCCGGATCGGGAACAACCAGCAGGACTGGTACGCGATCCTCCGCCTCACGCCGCAGCAGGGCCGCGAATCGGAGGCCGTCGCCGCCCAGTACCGCAACCTCGCCATCGTCCTCAACCCTCAGAATAACAAATTCCCCTTCGCCGACCAGGCCTTTCGCCTCGTGGTCGACGCCTGGAGCGTGCTCTCCAACCCTACCAGGAGATCCCTCTACGATAAGGAAATCTCCTTCTATTCGCAGCCTCCGCCGCCGCCGCTGCCGCCTCAGCAACCCGACTCGTTTAGCAATCCCCCACCGGCAATGCACCAGAACTTCATTTTCTTCGGGGGCAGCAGCTCGAGCGGCCTCGCGCCTCAACAGCAAAGCAGTGGCGTTCCTTTTTCACAAGACCAGGTACATGCAGGCCCTCAGGCCGACCCGGTTTCCGGCGGGTCAAACCGAGAGCCACAGAATTTCATAAATTTTACTTCGGGTACTAATCTTGGCTTTGGGGGTGCGTCTGGGTCTAAAGTAAGTAGTGAGCCGGTGAGTAAGCAAGCGCAAGAAGGTATTCCAACTTTTGCAGGGAATGCTGCTGCTTCTCCACCTGCGCAAAATTACTCTAGTGTTGATGAGAGAACTAGTCGTAATTTGAATGTTAGTGATAATGTGGGAGAGAAAGCAGAGGAGGAGGAGGAGAGAGCAGATGAGCGGGAGGAGAAAATGGAGGCGGCCGGAAATGATGAAGGATCGACTTTCTGGACTGCATGCCCTTATTGCTATTATATGTATGAGTATCCTAATCTGTATGCTGATTGTACACTGCGGTGCCAGAATTGTAAGAAAGCGTTTCAGGCGGTGGTAATACCGTCGCCACCACCAGTGGTGGATGGACAAGAAGGGTACTTTTGCTGCTGGGGCTTTTTGCCCTTGGGTTTTTCTATGGAGAATTGGGAGAAAAACAAGGGTGCTGCCTCATCTTGGACTCCCTTTTCACCTATGTTCACTTGCCCGCAAGCAGGGGATGGGAAGACTAATACTAGAAAGATTCCACGGAAGAGCCCGGCTCCTAAGATATATGTTGATGAGGATGAGGATGAGGTTTTTGTTGAGGTTTCAGAGTCGAGTGGGTCTGATGATGATTGGAATAAGGATGCGGAGAAAAGGAAGAAGAAAGCAAGGATTGTTAAAGGAAAGGGGGCTAGTGGGACGCCCGGTAGAAGTGCTAGGAAAGCACAAGTGGATAAAGGTAAGAATGTCCCTGTGCAAGATAATTTGGTACCTCCAAATGGGGTGGAAACCGCTAATAAAACAGCAGGTGACTTGAGTAAAAAAGTGCCTGCTACTACTGCTAGAAAACAACCTGCCAGGGTTGCTAAGAATTTTGAGAAGTTGGATTTGAATGTTGAATTCAGCAACGAAGCTGAGGAGCCTGCTCCTAGGGTGAACCTAGGGAATGGACCAAGCCGTGGGGAGGATGATAATATTGAAGGGATTGGGTTTTTTGAGGGTCTTGATGAATTCCTTAGCAGTCTCCCCATTCTTAATGTCGTAGGTGATGACAAGGTTGTCAAGGCCGCATAATGAAGTAAGACCTTTGCAATTGTAATATTAGGTGATCATGTTTTGTTGTTAGCGCTTAGTGAATCGAGGGCTTGTTGTGTTGTAACTTTGGTCTGCAGTCGTAAATTATGTAGATCAACTTGGAATATCAGTTGCTGCTGTTTTTGTATTTTCATTATGTATGTCTTATATATGTCCTTTTAAATAATCTCATAGTTGCCTGCCCCTTGATCGTATGGCAGTGGGACTTGGTAGCTCTGTGCAGTGATAATTGTGGATAAGCTCCAACACTTAACGGTGTCAATATTTTTTCATTTGAGTTGTTGTGCTATTGAAGTTCATATATAATGTGGTTTTGTGTAGTATTCTGCTTTTGGGACTTGGATAAACATATTGATGCATCAAAATGCTTGAGTTCTCCATGTGAGTAATTTAGTGTTAACGATCACAGGTATGACATTCCTTCCATTTAATTGATTATCTATGTTGTCTTATGCTTGATATTTGTAGGATTAATATGCCTGGTTAACAGCTATGTAGATCCTTTAAGATGTTTGTTGATTTGATTGCTACTAACAATGTGACATGTTTTATCTAATGGTTGAACAAATATCACATTTTTTCTGTGTTTGACTTAACTATACTGTCTTGTGTGGTGATCAATTTGGCCTTAGTTTTGCTCCTTTTGAAAAGATTTAAAGGACTAAAGATTTTGTTTTCCTAATCTCTGTGTACTTCTGGGTGATGAGGTGCAATTTCGGAATCTGGTTTTTTAAATAACTCGGCTCAATGATAGCTGATGTGATGCCTAGAGTTGTGTTGTGTCTACTATGGGCCTTCTTATTTATCCAAGAAAACTGCGAGCACCTTTATGTTTGGGTCATATGTTGTGCTAGTTCTATAACAGTTGAGTTTCATTGTCCGAGTATGAAAATTGTCTTGTTTGTGGCTTTTGATTTCATTTTTGACCGTCTTCATTATCAGAGTGAGGTTCTCAGACCAATTACTATGAGGTAAGAAAGGTAAGTGCTGAGTGTGGTCTCTTTTCTATTTCTTATGATTTCTGACGCATAATATTTGATTCCCTCACAAGATGCAGATCATATGCACATTTCTAACTACTATTATCGATCAGTTTTGGATGAATACGGAATGTGACTATTTGGACTATGACCACTGTATAAAAGAATGGTTTCTTTGTTTTTCGCATTTACTCGTGCTAATCAAATGATTTTTGTGCTCCTTTTATTTTGATTTTACATATGTAGCTAATGATTAGCTTGTGCTCATGCAGAACTCTCCATCGCACTGCTGCTTGTTATCATCAGTCGCTAATGTGTTGATTGAGAGACGCGGCTGCCTCCGAAAATTTTTAGGTCTATACAGGAAGCTGCAAATGCACCATTATAACAGAACTGTATGATCGAGCCAATTCAAGATTGAGGAAAACACCTTCCGACGATCAATGCATATACTAGGAAGCCATTTTTGAGCCGCGGCGGTGGCTGTTTTGGTAATCAGACACCGGTGTGCAAGATAACATCTCAAGCTTTCCTTCCCTACTTTGGCACCCTTAATTCTTAATTTCCCCCAAATTTCGTACTTGGTATTTTTTTACAATACGATTCTTAACCAGAGCTCATCACAAGAATGTTTTAGTGATGTGTTTACTTCAAGTGATATAGTGGGTTAAAAAAAATTCGAGTTATCCGTTGTTTACTTTGATGGATTAATTAATTTATTACTTTATCTTATCCTTCAAAATACTCAATCTTATATTTTTGTCAATTTATTCTATCACCGAACGGGATGAATGCCCCCGTTGTAGAGTTTCGTCTATATTGGATACGGTCATGTGCTTGCTGGTAGCCTCTCCACCCGATTCTATAGCAAGTGTAGTATGCAATACAGAGTGTTAAGATCTTTCAAATGGTGATAATATTGCAACGTTTATGAAATTGTATTAAAATAACAAAAGAGATTAAAGTTTATGCATTAAATAACAATTGACACTGGTCGAATAAACACTAGAGAAGAGGAAGTGACATTTTGAAAAGGTGATAGCAACAGAAACGCATAACACACAGAGACATGGCAGCAATGGCTTTTAAGGTGATGGAGGAGGAGCACTGGGTGAAGAGGGCAGGGCGTTTACGGTGATGGAGGTGGAGCATCGACGATGACGGAGCATGGGTGACACCAAAATTATTCTAATGCATAAACTTTCATCGCCAAGATTTTTCATCCTATGATACCTAGGCTAGGATTGGCTGACACCAAAATTATCAAGGTCGTGTAAAAATGCATAATTATCCGTTTGTGATAATAGATTAATGAGGTGGTTTCTGCTGCCTACGATGCATAGGTGCGGATGGAGCTCTGCACCCAGATCCAGCCCAGCCCGGCCCAGCCTGCGGTAACCCGCTAGATCTGTTGCCACGTAAATAATACTTTTATTAAAAGCAAATGAGACATTTCTTAAAAACAAATGAGACAAAAAAAGAAAGATGTTGTTGTTGTTATTATGGACTCTTAATTACTGATGTATACGACTGAGACAATTAACTCGAAGTCTTAACATCTAATTATATCAGAGAAAGTCTTTTGTGAGAACGACCTTACGTGAACATAAGAACGCATGGTACCACATCAAATTAAGATTCACCAATTACAATTATATTTTATTAATTCTCAATTAAAATTTATTAATCATAATTGAATACGATTATCGTAGGTCTCACGTGATGGAGTCCGCCTCTATGCCTAAATCACATATTAATTATCTATTGTACCTAGCTAGCAGCTAGCGTACTTCTACTTACAGATATATGTAATAAAATCATATTAAATAGTAAAGTAATATTTTATACTATTATATATATTTAAATAATTATTACTGCATTATTATATTAATATTACAAAATATATGCCTCCAATAGAACAGTTCACATATTTTTGTTTATATAAACTATTCACATAGTATCTGTACATTATATAAATTGATGGTATTAATTTTTTTTTTTTTGGGGGAGGATAATATTATTCATTTGCACTAAAATTTGAATCTCTCTATATGTTTATTTGCAAATATCGATATTAGCATAATTGAGATATAGCCACAGGAGATGGATACTGCTATTATATGTAGAAATGATCTCATCGTGCTATTAAGCAGTAAATAATATTATCATTAAAAAGTAAATACAAGGATTTTGTTTGTTAATAAGAAGTACACGTATACATTATTCTAAATTATCAATTTAGTCATGTTTTTAAATGTGTGAGATAGTCGATTGTTATTTTGTCCAGCAACTTTCCTTTTCTCGCTATATGAGATATAAATTATTCAAAGTGTAGCTTCGATATAATATTACTGATATACGATTATATTATCAACGTATATAATATATATAGGTAAAATACGTTAGTAGTTAGTGGAGGCATATATGTAGTAATATTAATATAACATTATATTAATAATTATTTTGATATATATAGTAGTATAACAATTACTTTCTCAATAAAAAAGAGTGAATTTGGTCAGAAATCTAACACTGACTATTTAGGCCCAAGAATTTATGATAAAGTCAAGATAGAACATACTATCCTAGTCCAACAGAATTATTTGCATATTTGATAGTAGAGTTAACTTTTATCTCGGCCCAACTTATAATCTCGCCGGCCACATTGTTTGGAAAAAACGACGATGTCTCTATGTGGCTGCCATATATTGAATCGCATCAAAATGGTGCTATAATCTACTACTTATCCAAGATATCTGGATCTGTCCTCTCCAATTCTTCACCCTCTTCACCCCCTCATCTCTGAGCCACCGCACTGTCACCGTAACTGTTGCTAAGCTCTATCTTTTATTCTCTCTCGCCACAATGCTCTCATTCTTCTGGCTCTGGCCTATTGTGATATTGGTGGGATTTGGGTGTGAGACTTGGAATCGATTTGGGTTCTTCATTTTGGGCTTGACTCTATTCTTTGGTGGTGGCTGTGATGACCGTGCATTTGTTTGAAGCTTGGCTTCGATTTGTTCAATAATGTCGATTGCCGTCGCGCTGCGGGACAAACCCAGACGGCACGATCGTTGCAACTGGGTTTGCAGCCGTGGCGGTTACTCTCTCTCTAGATTTGATTTGCATTTGGTCTGAGTCGCGCATTTGATTTATGTTCGATTTCGATTTCATGTTAGGTTCTTCATTTTGGGGCTAATTTGTAATTCATTTGAGTTGGTGGTGATGTCATGTTTGAGTTCTTCATTTTCCGGCAGATTGTGTTCTTTATTTGGGGCTAATTTTGGCTTCAATTTCAATCTGGATCTGGGTTGGCTCTTCGATTTTGGGTTGATTTTGGATTCTGATTTGGGTTGATTTCAATTTGGGTTCTTCATTCTGGGTTTGAGTGTTCTTCTGGGTTGGGTTCTGATTTCTTCTCAGAGGTGGGCGGCGGCAGATCATGGCGGTGTCGACGGCATCGAATTCAGGGCAAAAATAATGTTTGTGTTTAATTATGAATTCATTACAATTAATATTGTTTATTAATCATTAGTTTAATCAAATTAAGCATTAATTTTTTTACCATTAATTATTAATCTAGATAACTTAATTAATAATTACATATCTAATCTTCCCATGCAAAAATATATACATATTGGTAATAAGGATATTTTCATCATTTCACCTCATATCTATGAAACAATCTCAAATATTATCTTATCTACCAAATAACATCATAAAAACTTTATCTTGATCACTATCTTAAGGCTAACCTGTGTTTCCTATCTCAAGTTAACTAAGTTGTTATATCCTATATCAGTACTACCAAATGAGCCCTTATTATATTTTTATTTTGTATATCTATAAGTAGGAGGTGTGCTAGCTAGTTATAGTAGATCACGTTCTTAATGTGTGAATTATGACTTATTTAGTGCTTGATTTGGTTTGATTTGACTTTCACTTGAGTCGATGCCTTGTAAATAAGGCAATCGAAGTAATTTAAGATCCTCTTATTTATTACTACTTTCATCTCATTTATATAGACTGATTGAGATTTTCACAAGAATTAAAAAAAATTATTGAGAAATGAAATTATATAATAAATTTTTTAATATGTCTATATTTATTCTGATGATCAATCAATGTTAAAGAGTTAATCAAAGAATTAAATGAGGATATATTAGTAAATGAGTTAAAAATAACATTTTTTGTATATAAACAAACTATTTTTTGAGCACCGCTCTCGTTTAAGCCACATTAACCTTATTTTTTATTTTATACATTTATTTTTATTCTAATACCTCAAAAGCTATTATTGAGGTCATTAAGTTAATAAATTACATAACAATCAAAGGTTGATTTGTTCATTTTCTCTATAACTTCAAATAAATGAATAAAAGAACAATCATGCTTTAATTTTTCTGTAATTTATAAAATTATTATTAATAACAATTTTTAAGGTATTAGAATCAAATTAAATGAATAAAACAAAACAAATAATGCCAGTATGAACTAAATAAATATAAAAGTGGTGCTTATATATATACATCATTTTTTAGTATTCCTGACGTGTCATGTTAGTATTTTTCTTTATATTTCGTGTTGTTTTTCTCTTACCTAATAAATTAGGACTCCAAGCAAAATATGCACGCACCTTATTTCCTTTTCTTATTTTTATTAGTACCTTAGTCCATTTGTCTCTGTTTTGATTCTTCTTCTTGTGATATAATTGCATGCCATATTCATAATGATAACACATAAATAGACAATTCTACAATTGAACCACTTGATTGTTTTGGTGTGATATCGTCGAATCTTGATAGTTATCCCTAATTAGCAGCTAACTTGCCAACATACACACAGCCAATTACTTGCCCAAATGAAGTAACTAAGTAATTAATCATCAAGGCGTCAACAAGTGGAAGAGCCTTAAAATTAAATGTAGCAAGCTATGACAAATAGTCTAGAGTTTTTCATTGGCAAGAAAATCCAGGATTGTATTAATAGGCAAAAACGCAAGAAAGTAAAACATGAGAGGATGATGAAAATGGATTGTGGTTGGTTCCAACTGGTTTGTGTGCTAGTCCTCCTGCAGGCCGCCTTCTCGGCCGCCCATGAGGCGCCTCCGCCTCGGCCTCCAGGGGACTTCTTTCGGGTTCCAGGCGTCCCGAGTTTGCTTCCTCCATTCCCTCGAATTTTCCATGCTCCTCCATTTCCTAAAACTCCCTCCTTCCCCAAAACTTCTCCGTCCTCGCCAAAAAGTCCTCCCTTTTTTATAAATCCGTTTGCGCCCAAAGCTCCATCTCCGTCTTCGCCGAAAGCTCCACCGTTTTTCACAAATCCGTTTGCGCCCAAAACTCCATCTCCGTCTTCGCCAAAACCTCCTCCGTTGTTCACAAATCCTTTTGCGCCCAAAACTCCAGCTCCGTCTTCGCCGGAAGCTCCACCATTGTTCACAAATCCCTTTGCACCCAAAACTCCATCTCCGTCTTTGCCAAAAGCTCCTCCGTTGTTCACAAATCCTTTTGCGCCCAAAACTCCAGCCCCATCTTCGCCAGAAGCTCCTCCGTTATTCAAAAATCCGTTTGCACCCAAAGCTCCAGCTCCATCTTCGCCAAAAGCTACTCCGATTTTCAAAAATCCGTTTTCGCCCAAAACTCCACCTCCTCCGTACGCACCATGAGGCTTGATGAGGAACTATGTCGTCTGTTGTCTTGTGTTGTTGTTGTCAGCTCCTCTTCAATAAGAATAACTTGGTGCGTGCACTTGTGTGCATGGTTTGTTTTGGTTTTTGTAATTTCAGGTTTTGTTATGACCGCAATAAAATATGACTTTCATCTATTTTTCAATTTTAACGCGGATTTTGGAACATTGTAAAATGACGTTATTATCTTTTATTTGTTTCGATCATTGGAGAATTGACAGGTTGAATATATTAATATTCGAATCGAAAAAAATTGAGGCTATATGACCGTACTTTGGGGAGGCATGTCGTGTCAACTCTATATTGAACTGATGAATTCAAGAGCGTTAGTTTTATAATAAATTGAAATGTTATGACTTCATTGCAAAAATTATATTAAATTTGCAAAAATGAATGAAAATTTATGCATTAATTTACAACTAACCAATTTGATAAGAACAAAAACAATTCGAATTTTCATTTCTTGTTGTACTAGGTCTATAAGAATGAAACAATCGTTATGTTGGTCGCATATATTATTTCGCACATGTTCATTCACTCGACAAGAGTACTCTACAGACCTTTATAGTTTTAATTTTAAAAAACATTCAAAATAAATTAGTTAAACTTTGAAAACGGCCAAAGTCTTTATAAACATGTAGATCCTTCAAAGTTAGTAGTTTCAAAAGGAGAATTTGCAGATTTTGAAACTATTTATAAAGGGATGAACCTGATGGAGTTAAAAGATAGAGAAAGGTTAACAAATGAGAAGACAGTTTTGTCTATAGGGGAGACTCAAATGAGATTAGGAAAATTAATAATGTATATGGAGGAATCTCATACTGAACATGTTCACAAAATATTTTATCCGAATGGTTAAAATTGATAGTCCAGACCCTTCGTTTCAAACCCACTGTAAAATTTATTATACTAATAATATTTTTATTATAAAAATAAGTGATTATAGTATAATGAATTCTAATTAATTTTTATTACTACTAAAAATTAAAGCATATGAAAATTATATATATCCCGCCAATTATGAACTAATCAATTATAATAATCAATTATTAAATTAAAGTGAAAATGAGGTGTTTAGAAATAATATGAACTCTAACCAGATATAATGAATTTTAATTATAAATTATTAGATTAAACTAAAACACAAAAATTGAAATTGGAGAACAAGCTTAACAAGAAAATGAACAGTGGAACACGAGTAGGACATCAGAAATTGGAACAAATTATCCCAAATACAGACCCCCCCCCCCCCTCTCAGTCTAAAGCAAGGACACTAATTACAAAGACTTCTAAATAATGCGAATGATAACGAAAATAATATAAACCAGTCCAAATCAAAATAAAAAGGAAGTACAAGTCTATAATCCATATTTTTGAAACCTCAAATTTACCACTTGAATTAGAATACTTCCTCAATTAAAAGTTATTGGTAATAACTAAGTAAAGGGCTAGTCAATGATCCCAAAATTATGCTAATAAAAAAGCTGTAATTTCGAATCGACCCACCACTTGTGCACGGTGATTCACTCCTTCACTTTAGCACTGCCAGCAAGCCCTCTTGGTGCCCGGTTGTCCCGTCCCTCATCCTCCCACTCCAAGAACAACTCGTCTGTAAGATACCGCCTCGCCTTCTCCTCAGCGTCTGCATTCATCCATTGCCTTTGCTGATGTTTCCCCAATAAGTGTTACCCGTGTGACTACAAAAGACGGAGAAGAGGTAGTGCGAGGGCTCGCCTCGTCTTGCCCGAAGAGGAGTGTTCGTCGGCATAGTCGTTTTCACGACTAATGGTCGAGTTGGTTGTTTTCTTTTTAAGTGTTCGTTGTAAGTGGGTGGAGCGTGTTATAAGCACCTTCATGGGTTTTTCTTTATTTGGTTCTTTTCCCGTAGTCTTTGAACCAAACATGAGTCTTATATAAAGAGATGTATCTTGCAAGAGATCATTATCACTAATAAGAAACCCTTTTATTTCTCCCAAGTCTCGCGTCTCTTTTCTCTCTTTGCCCTAGCCGCCACGGCTTTCTTCCATCTGCCTCGCAAACTTGTGACTTCTCCGACGGTAGTCGCTTCCTGTGGCTATCAATAAGCCTGTGTTTTCTCTTATAAGATCCTTGCGTTACCTTATCATATAATTATATACCTGATCAACAAATGTGCAATAATATCTGACCAATAATACGTTGATAATTTTGGTCTGAGCCAATTCTAAGGTATAGTAGAATGCAAATATTGGTGGTAAAGTTCATTATTACGGGTTTTGGGCGGGGCAGATAGACTTGTGATCAATTGGCTAAGCACAATCATTCACTTTGTGGTCAAAGAAGTAACTTGGTTACGTCAACAACAAGAACAGCATTTAAAACCTAATAAGCTACGATCAATAATTGGGAAATTCGTTGAGCAAGAACCCTGCTATAAATACTCAAAACGTATTCACCATTAATTCTTACACCAAAACACATCGAGATCCAAAAATTATCCAGTAGTTGAAAATGGCTTCTCGATCCTCTCAGGTCTTCGTCCTCGTCCTCGTTGCCTTGTCATTTCCGGGCCTGGAAGCGGCTACAACAGGCCGTAGTCGCCGCCTGCTACAGGCGCCACCGGGTTCGTTTTTTCCTGGATTTCCAGGGCTGACGGCCCCTTCCATCCCGATAGTCTTTCCGCCGATGTTTCCGTCACCGTCGTCGTCGTTCCCCAACTTACCTCGATTCCCTGGAAATCCCTTGTTTCCTAATACTCCTCAACTCCCTCGAAATCCATCTGTGCCCAATGCTCCTCAGTTCCCTGGAAATAACCCATCGGTGCCCAATGCTCATCAATTCCATGGAAATCCATCGTTGCCCAATGCTCTGGCTGCTCCGGCGTTAACTCCTCCGCGCGCCCCTTGACGATGGAGGAACCAACTCATATTCTAGTGATTTATCTACTCTAGGAATTATTTATTTAGTGCGTCTGTTTTTATGTGTGTTTGATTACTTTGGTTTGTTGTGTTCCAGGTTTTGTTGTTATTGTAATAAAAAATGTATTGGTGTTTGTTGGTGTAACCATTATTCGTCAATTATATCTTCCTATTTTATGTGAGGAGTTTAGATACAATGTTTCCATCTCAAAAGGTTGTTTTTGATGGTGTTAAAACATAGAGGAAGGTAAAAAAAAAAAAAAACTCATAATATATGTGAATGCTAATGAGCTGACCTCTCTTCCAGATTTACTATTACACATATATGACTTGGTTAAGCCCACCACTGGTGCAAGGCGATTCCTTCGTCCCTGACTTTGCCAATACGCCCTCTTGCTGTCGTCCTGCCACTCGTTCTTGCACTCCAAGAACAACTCATCCACATCACAAAGCATCTCTTCCATCACCTGCGCCTCCGCCTTCATCACCACCTAGTCCTCGCGCCTCACCTTCTCTCTCATCCACGCCGATAGCGATCCATCTCCGTCGTAAACCTCCAATTCCGGCCCCTTCTCGGATAGTTGGCGTAGAACCACTCCACAGCGCGGGTACCCATCCAAGGCGTCCTCCAACAGATCGGGGAGGAACCTCATCTTCCTAAACATTAAGCTCAACATCTCCTCCTACGTCGCCCCTCC
Source organism: Monilaria moniliformis (assembly GCA_034509125.1). Taxonomy (NCBI): domain Eukaryota; kingdom Viridiplantae; phylum Streptophyta; class Magnoliopsida; order Caryophyllales; family Aizoaceae; genus Monilaria; species Monilaria moniliformis. The sequence goes on along the minus strand of JAYDZE010559640.1, from coordinate 61,978 downwards.
CTGCGCTTTCCTCATTGCCACCACGGTGCTCTCGAACCGTCTGAGGTACACGATCGATCTCAGGTCGTCGGATTGGGTCCCGCTCTAACGGCGAGATAACCAGACCGCCGTCCATCAACATGCCGTCAGCCACCGGCAATCCTTGGAAACTCGACGCGAACACGAAATCAAACTCGTTTTCGACCGTGTTCCTCTGCTGCAGGTCAGCGCCGGCGACCATACTAATGCCGGCGTCTCTCAGAAACTCGAGACGGTCTCCGTTGATAAGGTCGGCAACAACGGATCCGTTGTTGCCTTTGTTGATGAGGCCTTCGTCCACCAAATCATGGAGAAGAAGAGGAAGAAATTTGAAGGCGTTCGAACCCACGGCGTCGGGCGCGCGGAGAGAAGCACCGCCGGAATTCTGCATTTTAATTTCGACGACTAACTAACAAAATGAAGAATTCCGCGGCCAAAGTTGCAGAGAAATCGAGAGAGAGAGCGAATTAAAGAAAACAAAACAGCAGAAAAGAAAATTCGAAATGAAACAAGCAAAAGAAGGGGGAGGGAGTGAGGGAGATAGAATCCTAGCGAGTGCGGAATCCGGAGGCCGTGACGCCGTGCGGTTGCCGCCGGTAAGCGCGAGATGATTGGTTTGATAGGTTCGGCAGCAGAGAGCAGAAGCTGTTGATTCTAGCAATCTCCATGTTTTTCTGCTGCGTGCTGACATTAGCAGCTACGCCTGTCTCAAACTCAAACGTCACTCGCCCAAGGGAAAGAAAGAGACTGGGAGATGGCAGAGACAGAGAGAGGAAAATTAAGGTTTTTGCAACAAAATTTCCACATGTGATTTGAATGACGAATTAATGGCGGGGAAGGTATACGTGTGTGCTAAGAAATGTGACAGCACAAATATTAAAGTAATATTCAATGCCACGTCACGCGCATATGACAGTGGAAATCAAAACCCTAAATAAAGCCAAAAGGGGGCGAAAGTGGAAGCAATCTGAGACTGTCTGCTACCTCACCGATCTAAGCTATGGGAATCGACAAGGAATTAATCAAGGAAGGCAACGGCCGCAAGCCCACAGCCGGCCAAACCGTCACCGTTCACTGCACCGGTTTTGGCAAAAACCGAGATCTCACCCAAAAGTTCTGGAGGTACCTTTTTTTTTGTTCTGCTCTCTCTCTCTCTCTCTCGTGGTTATCGATAAAAGAAGAACCATGACTGATGTATTGGACCTCACTTATGCGTGAATTTGTTGAATTTGAGGGAATAGCACCAAGGATGAAGGGCAGAAGCCTTTCTCTTTTCAAATTGGGAAAGGCAGTGTTATTAAAGGTATTTTTATTTTTCCTCAACGAATGAGAGTTGAATTTCAGTTTAATTTGGTTTTGATTTTCAATTTGAGCTGACTTTGTGTGTTTTGGCTCAATTGTGTAATTGATCGTGAGATCCAACGCTGAATTAGTTTAGCGCAGTTGAAATCGGCAACGATTGAGTTAGGTTATTAGATAATTGTGTTTTGTATGTGTCGCATTGAAAAGTATCTTGTCACTTTGTTGTGCCGTTATTTTGGTGAAAGTTTTTTATTTTTCATTTGGCTACAGATTTGTTATGCTAGGCTGGTTTAGACCTCTGTAGTGGTAAGCATATGCGAATGAAATGATTACTGTATGCCGATATGAAGATTACTGTCTGAGAGGATAAAAAGCAAGTAAGAATCTTGTACCTGTAAATACCATCAGTTTGTGAAAGATGATGATATGTATAATCTTAATTTGTTAGTTCCTTGAGTTTGCTTGGGCATTAGCTGGCGGACATGAGTTGTCGTGAAGTTCCCTAAATTCAATGTAATTAGAACCATGATTTGTTACGTGCTTTTATGCCTACTATTTCCTATGGTTGAAGCAATCTACTAATCAAGTTCCCATGCCGGAGCTTTCTTTACCTCTATTTTGATGATCAAAGAACCAAACTTTCACTTCAATTAATACTCAATCAATAAAAACATCTTTTTATTTTGATGAGAGCTACATTGAATATGATTCAAATGCAAGATTGAGAAACCTTTGATGTATGATTGCTTATATCACGGGAAGGTGCTGTATCTCCTGACTGTGATTGTGTTATGCTGAAGTTTTTTTATTGACTTTTAGTTATTAATGTAGCACTTTGCCTCTATTGCAGGATGGGATGAAGGAGTGATGGGAATGCAATTGGGAGAAATTGCTAAACTAAAAGTATGGAAATGTTGTAATTTTGTTGTTCTTGCATTATATTTGCATTGTTGTTTAGCCAATCAATTACATTCGAGAACTGCTGCTTCTGATAGTAATTTCTTGCAGTATTCCAGATACCAAACTAGAATTATTACTTGATCTTGATGTTTTGCTATCTTTGCCTTAATTTTATAACTTTTTCTCTAGTTTTCTTTTAATATGCATCTCTCTCTCTCTCTCCCTCTCCCTCTCTCCCTCTCTCTGGCTGTCTGTCTGTCTGTCTCTGTTTTCTTGATAATTTTGTGGTTTTAATCCTGCAGTGCTCTCCTGACTATGCGTATGGCAGTGGTGGATTCCCGGCATGGGGCATTCAGCCAAACTCAGTTCTGGTTTTTGAGATCGAAGTTCTGAGCATCGAGTAAAATCACTTGTATAATCTATGCTGTGGAAGAAAACATAGCACAAATCAGTGCTTATCAAACATGTTTTACTTGGATGTTTTGCTACTTTTATTATGCATGAATAAGCCTTGAACCACGAGCATTCGTCATCAAAACTGGGATTTACATTTTCACATTGCCTTATCCAAGAGCACACTATACACATAGAAACACGCACGACATGATGCTTCAAATTATGATTAATAAATGAAAACTTGAGGCCGGTTTGAGAGTTTCACAAAGTGATTCTTGAGTGCGTAAAACATGCCCAATCTGTTGATTGTATCTAGGTTATTTCTTAGCCATGTTTTTTCCCTTTCCTTTTCCATCAACTTGCTTAGATTGATGACAGGTTGGAAACATGATACTCTGTTTTCAAATGGATGTTATATGATACAAGTAATACTTTTTCTAAATGTGAGACTTTTAGTTACGAGAATGCCTACTTATAAAATCTATTTTGTCTCACGGGTTTTATGTAATGTTTGTCTTTCCTCAATTATGACGTCACAGAAACAATTTTTTAATCTATTATGGCCTGCCTTTATAATCTTGATACATTCTTTTTGCACTTGCTGCCTCACACAACTGAAGTTGTCGAGATTACTTGATTCTTGGGCATGTATGTGCAATATCAAGATAACTTTATGTTACGTCAAATTAACTTGCTAATTGTAAATAGCGTGTCATTATTATCTATAGCATTAACGATTTTGGTGGTTAGACTTGCTCGAATATGCTTTACGACTAAATAGTCTTAGTTTAGTGGCTTATTTAAGAACGAAGATTGGTGAAATATGTTGGACTAACATTTAGAACTATTCAAGTACTTCAAAAAATACATGTAACTTTACATTTTCATTCCCCAATTCTAATTCTCCCAACTCATATCGAAAGTTTTCCAAATTCACAAGACCAAAATTCAAAAGTCAAGACGAAAAATTCTGACTTCCAATTCATTGCATTGCGAAAGAAAATAACATAATTCCCTAACACAGTGAGCATTTTATTACTTTTACGAACATAAGAAAAATCAAGAACGACATGCTTTTTTGCATGACAAATGGTTTCATCGAGGTCTTCCCAAAGTCTGTCCAATTCTTCGTGTGAATCCTGAAATATTATCCAATTTAAAAGGGTATTATTTTGTCAAAACAAGATAGAGTATTAACCAATTAAAAGAAGAAAAGGTCCACCCGACAGTTTTTAATTATTTATGCAACTAATTAACATGCTGAGATTAATATAATCCGCATATATAATTAAATTTAATATTTTGTTAAGAGATCATTGAATTTGATTCCTTCAAATGTTAGTGATGCACAGCGGCACAGCCTACATCAACACGAGACGAATTGTCAAACCGAAAGGGACAGTTGGTTTTGGTTAATGGTGACTTCACTTTTTCATTTAATTAAATTGGTTCTCTCATTATTATTTTGTTATATCAGCTTAGTCAACTGTATAGGCGATTAACGCTGTAATGGTATAATTATTGACGGAGATGAAGTATATTTATGGAACTAATTAATTATATTTATAAATAACCATTAGACTTTTAAAACTAATATTAGAATTTCCTAATAATTTTATTAAAATCATAAATTCGGTATATTATTTTAAATGACAGTTAAATACGACCATATCACAATATTTTTCTTATATAAAGCAGAATGTAATTGAAATGCAAAGTTTGTAAACTTTTTTATATTTTTAACATTAAAATGAAAATGAAAGTCAAGTGACTAAATAAATGAAACAAAAATGATCAAAACGTGGCAGGGGCATAACGGTCATTGAATTGTTTATATAATCCAAGCAATCCCTGAATTGGTGGCTACTTTGAGCAGCTATCCAACTACTGTTTACCACTTCCACTTTCTCTCTCCCTCTCAACTCTCATTTGTCACAACCACCACTCGCTCTCCCACTCCCGTTCTCACTTATTCTGTACAACATTCTTACTTTCTTGCTCCGCGATCTGTAAGTTCTCCCAATTCTCTCACCCCCTCTTTCCAGCTCTGCTCTGTCAACAGATTTTGTTCTGTTTTTTCCACTTCTTGATTTTCCCCTTTGTTTATGTTGCATAGTTTTGATGGCTTCAAATTCTCGCTTTCCTGTGTTGACACAGAACAAAAATTGATCCTTTTTTTGAGGATTTGGTATTTTTGTTGCTGAATTGTGCGTTGGTTTGGGCACAGCATCAATCTTCAGCTCGCACATAAACACGCGGGTGTGTGTGTGTGTGATTGTGTGCAAATGGATTCTCTAGATTTAGCAAAAAAATATACGGGTTGACAACATACTAACTAGGAACATCCCGTTCTAATTGATGCTTCACTCATTGGGAATTTTAAATTTTGAGTATGATCTTCATCGATTTTTGTACCATGGCTGGAATTTTGGATTAATTCTGTTCATACTTTAAAAATATAAACAATTTTTATTTTCGGGTTCCATTTTTTGTTGTTAAACAATTAATATTTCTCACGTTTGTGTAAATTTTTTATTTATCAAGCGTGCAGTGAAGGAAATTTTCAAAATATGTTTTTAGTAATTAGCACGCTCGACAGCCAAATCTTTTGTGATCTGGAGAAGATAAAGAAAAAGATAATCTGTTGGGGGCTTTGGATTCGATCTGGATGAGAAAAGTGAAACATGAATTGTTGGACTACAGATTTTATATTTGACTTTTCCAGATCCCCCACTTTTCATGATTCTAAAAAAACACTAAATTGTGTGTTGTAACATTCTGATAAGTCACCAATTTCTTATGCCTGACTTTTCTATTCAATTTAGATTTTCATGTCTAACCTATCACGTGTTTAGTCTGAAAAGTTTTGCTGTTGTTTCAGGTAGCAATCGTATTTCCTTGGGGTATAGTTGCAGTCGTTTCGTAAGTGGATATAAGGGGAGACCAGTATGCAGTGGTGGATTCTGTCAATTGACGTTTTTCGATTTGTTATCTCCTTGAATTTGTATTGCAGGGTTATTCTATAACTTTCTATTCCTCCACTTGAGCTAAAAACAATCCCTTAAAATTCTCATTCTTTGATTATCTATCATGATGGGATCAAAACACTTCCCTTTGTTTTCTTGTTTTTTCTACATTCTATAAGATTTGCTGTGCAAAAATACTCGTGGTTTATTCAATCTTCATCGGCAGTGTTAGCTATTTAAGTTCCTCATCTTCTTGTCTCTGTTAGATTCTGTTTGAGTTTGGTTTGTTGATCAAATAGGATTTCTAGTCCAACTTCAACTTTACTTCCGATTATCGCCTCCTTTCGTGTTGTTAGCTTTTTCTTTGTTCATCCCGCGTTCATAATTTCCTTGTGAAATACATCAAGAGTCGAGAGTAGTTATGGTGTGCCAAGCAGCGAGCCAGACGAGATTCAGGGCACTTAAACATGAGAGTGGGATTTCTGGGAGAACAACCATTATAGTTAGAGTAATAGCATGCTTTCAACCTTTGCAGAATTGCCAGGTTCGTTATCGAATTCTTTCTTAGTTTTGTTGTCTGCTGCAAATGCAAGTTTCTTTACTAATAATCAGCATCTGATTTTCTTCTCCAGGCTGAATATTTCCGTCACTTGCTGAAACCTGTCACGTAGACCTGTTCCGTTTTCCGTTTGTCAAAAATCAATCTAGCAAATATATTTTTGTTTTCATTCTTTTGTTTTGCATATTGGAAAGTATTATACTTGCCGGGCTAAGTACAAGTACACTATTCTGGTATGTTTTTCTTTCTTGATTGTTAATGGGCATAATTTTCTTGATTTGTTTTGTCTTCTGGTATGATTATGGGCATCATGCATTGCCAGGTAGCTCATTTGGCCGGATGGCTGCGGCCAAAGAGTCTCAGACGCGTCAGCAGTTCACTGCTCGGAATTCATCGTATATGGATCATATGGCAATGCCCCATCTTGATAAAAATCTCAGCTTGCCATACTTTCCCCCTTACCAGCGTACTACTGCAAATGCTGCCTTTCCAGGACAGTATGCTTCTGATTTGCCTAGCTTGAATGCAGGCCAACAAGGCGCAGTCGGTGGGTTCCACCCGCCACACTGCAATATTTCGTGTCCAACCGGAGAGCCTTATCCGAAAGGCTCGCAGTGTGCCTTGCCCCGCTGCCTTGGGGTCATAGATAACCAGCCGGTTGGTGCTCCTCAGAAGAGGTTCCTTATCTTTGATCAGTCTGAGAATCACACCAGACTGTTCTTGGGTCCCTCCTTTTCGCCCCTCGACCGGATGTTCGCATCCAAGACTCCCGCCAGCACTAACGGCTCACTCGAGAAAGTAGCCGCTCATGTCGATCAGCGCATCTTGGCGAAACCCGTGGTCGAAGAAAAATGGGACGAAAACCATTTGTTCGATGGGGAGGATGAGACAGATGAAGATAGTGACGAGATCAACGCTCTGCTCTACTCCGATAGTGATGACGAAGACTATGATCGTGAGGACGATGAAGTGACTAGCACGGGGCACACTCCACCGCTCAGCCTCGATGAACTGACGGAAGAAGTAGCGAGCTCCGATCACGAGTCATCGAAAAGACGAAGGCTGATCGATGGCAGGTACGAGAACTCATCATTGGAGAGCGGTGGGAGGCCGACGCCACGCAGTCACGAGGATGATGACGTGGAGTCGAGGTGCGCCGGTGACAGCGGCGGCGGCAAGAAGGTTAAAATCCGCGAGGCGCTGAAGATACTCGAGAGCATCATCCCAGGATTGGACGAGAGCGATCCGCTCTCCATAATTGACGGGGCGGTGGCATACCTGAAAGCTATGAAATGGGAGGCCGAGTCCCTCCGGAGGCGGAGGAGCAGCGGCGGCGCCACCTCGACCCCCTGAGGGGGCGCATCATTAGGGGTGCGTGTTTGATTATTGAGGTCGCTTTTACTTTTGGGTGTTGCTTTACATTGCTTTTAGGTGTAATAGTGCAGCCAGCATGAAGATTGTGGGGCAATAAAGAAGCGGCTTAACTCGATAAAAGCAGCCATCTTTACTTCATTACTCTTCAGGTGGAGGGAAGAATGGGGCTATAATTGTTGACTTTGAAATGATTAAAATTTTATTTAAAAGTAAAGGGGGTTATGGCAGATTGAAGAAAGCATAGTGGTGTGAACGAGGCCCCCCTTTTTTCTCCGGAATTGTCGAAAGACGCCATGGATGGCGAGCATGCGTGTTTGGTGATCGGGGGGCCCGCCCCCATTGCGCCCCTTTCTTCATTTTTATTATGCTTATCTTGGAAATATGTGCGGAGGGGCCCGCCCCCCAGGGGTTTCCATCGATTTCGATCCATCATGATCAAATCTTGTTTGTTTCCAGTTGTAATATTTGTGTTTCGAGTCTTCCCCCTCTTATTAGGTTTTAAATGTTTGTGACTGTTTGTGAGGTTGTAATAAATATCTGCTGCTGTAGTTGTAATGTAATGATGTGTTTGGGATTTGCTGTTTCTGAGTCTTCCTTTAGTTTGATTGGCTTATTTTTTATCTTTTCTCTTCATTATTGTTTGTGGGCTCATAGTATATTGATGAGAAACGTGACGTCCAACGTGATTGGAGTTTATGCCTGGTGGAGTGGAACCCTTTCTTCCTGGTGAAGAAGTTATGTATGGTTCATATAAGCAACCATAACAAGGTGGATTCAAATTTGACCGTTTGAGTTGTGATTCAAGAGAGACAAACTTAGCATATGCAGTGTTGGATAGGAACGACTATTTAAGTTACAAATACTGCAACATTATTTTATTTCCATTAGAATTGATCAAATTAAAATATGAAGACAGTCCGTCGGTCGATAGCCAAATTTTAGGAATTAGTTCATTTATTATTTAAAGATTGTTCCCATTTCAAAATTTCTTATAATGATTACTTTTATTTTTACTAAAATTAATCAAAAATAATGTTTAGCCAGACTTTGGTAATTGAAATGTACTGGATAGGTCCACTTTCTAAATTATTTATTATTTTCATGGAAGGGCGGATTTCAAGATGTAAATTGTAATCTAACTTATTTTGTAATAAGATGCGATTTTTCTTGCAAATGTTTTGCTATAATTAGGAGTCTTGTTACCTTCATTTCATTCTCTTGAAATGTTTAATCATTATTCTTTTACTTAATTAGACTAAATAAAGTTGTGCGTAGATCGATAATGACTTATTTCTTATCATTTTAATAATTTATTCTTTTATTTTTTTCATATCAATGTCGATCGTATGCTTATAAAATACGAAATAAAATATTATTTCCCACTATTCTATGTAAATTATGTTCCATAACCGCGTCACTAATCACCTGCTCGCCGAAATTCATTTTATTTTAATATATAAAAAAAAAACTCAATTGGTTGATTGAAATCATATAGGGTCCGCGCCTTACCATATATAGAGATTAAATATTTCAAAAAAAGGTCAATAAATTGTCAATCACATAGAATATTGAGGTATGGCTCGTGTGTGTGATATATATTATAATTAGAGCACAAAATCAGGTCAATTAGTGCACAAAGTCTTTGATGATGCAGAGTAGTTCAACAAATGGTCGGATAGTTAAAGCGAATTACCGCTGTTTACTAATAATTACTAAAAGTTCATAATAAAAATTAGACTGAAAATGACTTCCACAAATTATCATATTCATCACACCTTTGATTTATGGAGGTAGTTATTGACCTAATGAACCTATTCTCAAGGGAAAATAATTCCAACCATAACATCAAAGCTGATGCCATCATTGAGATTCTGGCATTTAACAATTTAATTGCCATTAATTATCTCTCTTGAACCATGATTACATTTATTAATTGTTATTAATTAATTGCAGTTAATTATCTCTCTCGCCCAAGTTTATCGATATATAGGAAGCCACGATAAGTTATTAGATTATCAATTTTGTCCTTCTTTCTATATCCATTTTATATAGTATGAACATAGAATGTTATGTCTAGTTTCCATTGATGAAAAATATAGTGGAAGTTGTAATAATTGAAGGGCTTTATTGAGAAAATTGGAGGTTCAGTATAAATATCAAAATGAGATGGATATTTTCTATAAATAAGCTAACTTAGATGGTTGTTTTGCATACCTTTAGATGGATATTAGTTTTTTTTATATACTCTGAGGTTGTTTGACTTATATGTTAAAACATGTTATGATAAGTAAATTAGAATTATTTATCTGTTTGGTATTTAGGATACAAAAAATGTAGCATGTGTTAAAGTAACCAGGTCTGCATCAATTTGCGTGCTACTCACTATTTTGGCATGATATGAGTGGTCAATGTAACCCATAAGATTGGTAGGATAGTTAATCATATATATTATTAGCCTAACTTATCTAACAAACTGCCCCTATATATTATTATAATATGTGTTAGCCTAACTTATCTAACAAACTGCCTCTTAAAATAATACTATATATAAGCATCCTTCTAGAATTGTGTGGAGAAATAAGAAATTCACATTTTAACCAAAAAGTAAAAATATTTAAGCACTAGCTTGAAATCAAAGACAATAAGCTATTAGCTTGAAATTCCAACTGGGCACGTCTTCTCTTATATGTGTTGGTCCATCATTTTAATTAGTAGAATGATTAGTATCTAATCATGTCATGATTTAGGTATTACTTATCAATAATTACTATAACTAATACTCCCTCCGTCCACCAATTACAGTCTCATTGGTGGACGGCACGGGTTTTAATGCAAAATTGATAAAATAAGAGAGATAGGGAGAAAAAGTGATTGTAGAGAGAAAAAGTAGTTGATAAAGTATGAGAGAGATAAAGAAAAAGTGGTTGGAGAGATAAAAAGTGGTGGGTCCTAGTGGTATAAGTTGTAAATAAATTGATGTTTAGGGGTATTGTATTGTGAGAAAGTTTCCATAAATGGAATGAGACTACTTTTAGTGGACGGATCAAAATGGAAAAATGAGACTATTTTTGGTGGACGGAGGGAGTAATATATATGAAAAAAGTATTGAAAGTCGTAAAACCAAAAGGTGGACACTGGATCTCTAACTTAACAGCAACGACATGGAGATGTCCTTTTTGAAGCAGGCTTGTCATTTCTTTCTTTTCTTGTAATTTCATTATGAGCTCGACAATTGTGATTTAAAATTCCTGCGCTGTTACCCATTATTTACCAAGCTTATTTTATAAAAAAGAATCTGGGTGGGATTCAAAATATTATCATTTAGTGTAGTCCAAATATATTTGGAGGTCTCTATACTTTAGTTTTTTATTATATTAGATTCTTATATAATTTTTTTATTTTAATAGATCCTTATACTTTTATATCTTGATTTTGTTGGGTCCTTATTTAGCGGATATATTCAGGAGGACGTGTCGTCGCCCACACACCACCATTGCCTTAATAGTAGCAGCGCCGCCCGTCGCACAGCAGAAGCGTTAACGTGCTCGTTCACCAGCAACAGCGAGCCTCTGTCGTTGTTGTTCACTAGAGCAACCGTGCCACCCCCATCTTCCTTCTCGGGTGAAAAGGAATCTCAGTAGCAAATTTCATTTCTTACTTATAATCTGCTTCAATTCCTTAGTCAAATTTAAGATTTTGTAAATACTTCCTTCACGAATATGCAAATGAAGATGTGCCTAATCTTGTTGTCTTGTGTTTTGGCTTATTGATTAAATGTCGAGCATGCCAACGATCGAATCATATTCATTTGTCTTGAGCAACTATAATTCATCCACGACTAAAGACAAAGTTAACGGACTTATCAGATCCTGTAGATAAGGATTTTATGAAATCAATAATAAAAATATTAAAACGAAAAAAATATATAAGGATGTAGTGAAGAAAAAAAGTATAAGGACCTTCAGATGCGTTTTCGCAAATGACTTTTTTTTTTACTAGTATTGCATATGTGATTTTAAGATTATATTTAAATATCCAACAATTAAGTGAATATAAAAAAACCCAACAGATTACATACTTAAATTAGTAACACATTCACAATACTTAACCCTTCTATTTTTTTGTTGCTATTTCATTGATAGATGTTTTTTGAGAGAGAAATGAGAAAGAATACTAGATATGTATAAACCCACCATCCAAGCATTGTTATTCAATCTAATTAATCATGCTTGATATATATATTTATACATGATAAAGGGCATTATTGTAATCACATTTATAATGAAACCGTTTTATCATTTTTAAAGAAATTTTATAGTGCTTTAATTATGCAAAAATTTCGTTCTCTAATATTTTGTAGATTCTTATGACAGAATCATATATTTTATTTTCTTCTTCTGCATTACGTATATCATATCACAATGCCAACAACAGTTACATCATGTTTCTTCGTTGTATGAACGAAGTCCACTCAATGTTTGTAGAAACGTTAACTTGTAATTGTGTATTTAACTATATCAATTTTTTTCATTATGTGAAGACATGTAATTCATGTTCTGGAAATATAGTTTGGTTTATATAGCATATTCGACAATGTTCTCCATGATATAGAATGTTCGTAACATTATACAGTCATGTCATCGCATTAGCACTATTGTTCTTCATTATATCATACAATTATTTATATATTATTCAATTTAGTACTTATAAAATAGTTCCATTTTCTATTTTATTACTGTTAAATTGGAACAACACCATCAAGCTACGTCATTGTATATTTTGTTGGCGTGCTAATTATGTCGAAGTTTTTCTTTTTCCAATAGGTACGTTATTCAAAATTAGTCACTGGAAATGTTTTTTGTTGGATGATTTATTTTTTCACATTTTATATTACAAAATCCAAGATTTTTTCCGGAAGATATAACACAATTATATAGCTCTGTGTGTGAGTTTCCTATCAAACCTCTTGTTGGCCACACATTTGGAAGTCTTGAGGAAGGGGAGGAATTTTTCGAAAGTTATACAAGGCATGTGGCTTCAAGTCTAGAAACAGTACAATCATACGTGCTAATGAGAAAGATAAGACGATCATGTCAAGATATATATTATGTACTCATGAAGGCATGAGGGAAAATAACAATGACCCGATAGTTGGCCTAGCTAATGAAGCGAACATCTTGTTACCCCACTTCGTTTGAAATAGATCTATTCACTAACATCTTTTTACATGTTCATTTAAAATTTTACTTTCTGTTCGGCAGGTATATGGTGTTAGTTCATTCTTTGTGGTGTTATTACTAAATGTCAATCGAATTTAAGATAATGAAATACAAAGTTTTATTGGGGGAAAAGAAATATGATCAAACTCGGCAAAATATGTTGATGGACACGTATATTCCAGAAAGGTCGGGTTGGGATGTAGAGAGTACCAAGCTACAATTCCACGAAACTAAACGAAGCGAGAAACTATACAATTGAAATTCATTATATATAGGTGGCTTTGTTATTGTATTGTTTGGTGTTTATGTCGGATTTTGGAATACTTTTGAGGTTTAGGGTCATAACATTATGTATACTACCAAAGTATTTTCATCATCTTTTAGAATTTTGTAAACATCGAATTAATTTGAGAGATGAAGCAAAATCATAAAATTGTCTACTTCATTTTGTGTAACTTTTATGATATGTTATTTACATACCACTTTTTTCGAAATATGAATTGTGTTCTCACTTTTGGATATTGCATATCTATGATACCAAAAGACTAGTTCGTATTCATCTTGATTGTGGGTATCATATCACTCACGCTCATTTGACTTAGGCTTGTTCATTAGCATCTTATTGTTTGTTGTAATCGTGGTTTGTCAAAATCATGGCGTCTATTCATCATATAAGTGATAGATGTACATTAATTTTAGTTACATTCATTACAATGTTACATCTTATTTGCCAGATACATGTTGTATGTTCATTATTATTTTCGTCATAGCTCGATGCCAATTAGTTCATCACTCTTCATTAATTCATTATTATGTATTTCTTGGCAAATACAATATGCATAGAGTTACTTATGAGCGATACAAATCTATAATGTATTTATCTTCAAACCAAAGTAACATTTGTCCATAAAAGTTAATACTTGGGTAATATTCAAATTTGTGCATTTTGGGCGATGATGTTGCTTTGGTGTTCAGTGGGTGAAAAGCCCAACCCGTATCTTGGTGAGGCGACCCGGATGGTGTGTGTGTGAGCATCCAATCGGTGATTGCAGCTATGGGTGTGGGTGGGTTTGAGCTTATGAAACCAGATCTGAGCACGTTTTGTTTGTGTGTGTCGCCAGTTTGTGTGATTCTTGATTTTTTTGGTGGTTTTGTGTGTGTGTGCCGTCAATTGGTGTTTGATTTTGGCCAACATGGAAAAGGAGGAGGATTAGGGGGGAAATGAGGAGGATGGGCGGCAGTCGGAGTGACGACGGCTAGAGAGATGCCGGAAAAGGGGAAAAGGGAAAAGAAATCTAACAATTATCTAAGGTTTTATTAATATTCTGATTTGATTAATTAATGATTAACTAATTAATTAATTAATTAAAATTTGATTCACAATAATTAAATAATTTTTTTATTAATATTTTGATTTTATTAATTAATAAAATAATATTATTTAACTTATTAATTCATTAATCACTTAATTAAAATTTATTAATTTTATTTTTAATCTTATGTACCAAACATCTTACTAAAATTATTTTAGATATAATCTACCCAATCAATCTTATATAATGTCCATCCTTACTTATCTTATACTGTATCTCATGATTATATTGTATATCAAACCGGAACGAGACCTATATAATTGTTTATTCACTATTAAAATGGAATGCGCTTTAATACACAAACAAATCACAGTCGTCCCTGTTCGCCAAATCTATAGTCATTATACCATCTTATTTCTCTCTAATAGGCCCTTTCTCCCTGTCCTAATCTTATATATATGTCTTTTTTGGTGTGGGATATATCATATATAGCCAACTATAAAGTCTATAATACAAAATTTACAAATGCTACTTAATAATGTGAGCCAAACATCGAAAATTATTCGTTGGAATATAATTTTAGCATAAAAAGGAAATTGGGTATGCCATAACACTTTGTTTTACAAAAACTCCAAATTGTGACAATTAAGAATGAAACTGAAAATTTGATTTAATACTATAGTATATTCTACCGCGACCGACACAGTGACCGTCGACCGTCGTAGCGAAAGTAAAATACAAGAGATGTAATAAGGGTTTTGATTCCTACCCAAATCAACGAACTCTTGCTAAATTCTAGGTTTCACTCAAACTAACCTTTGTTCCACACGCACACGCACACAGATTGTGCATATATATATATATATATATATATATATATCATGAATCCCTGAATGCTCACACCATATACTTATTAAAAACTTAGAAAATTGGATACTTGTTGGAATTCAATGATAAAACTGAATTCTGCCTGTTTCACGCCATCGCATTGAAGCTGCTGTTTTTATGCTGTTGAATCAGTGATGAGTGTTTAAATTTTTCTTTTTAAGTTTTTGGGTTTTTCTTTTTTCTTTTCTCTGGCTGTGTAGTCATGGGTAGGAGGAAGCAAATTCGGCCACGTAGAACTGGGGGAGCGGTAGAAGGGCCGACATCTGAATCAGAATTAAACAAAGGTAGCGTTGCATATGACGCAGAAGATGGGTTGGTTGCAGCTGAAGAACCGTTTTTTGTCGAAATTGATAAGTCTAGTTGGGTTTGTGAGGAGCATTATGATATCTCTGAGATTGTTCTGATGAATTTGACGGTGAGTGAGGAGTTTTGCGGCTACAAGTTGTCTGAGGAGTTTTACAGCGACTCTAGATACTTCTTGAGGTTTAAATTGAGCAATGTGAATGAGCATATTGTTCGTATGAAATTAGGGAATTGGCCGGTTTTGCCGGAGAGTGATATATGTCTGCAGTTTGTGATGAAATGCACGGTTGAGGAAGCAGAGAGGGATGTGGTAATGGTGTCTGGAACTGTTGATGGGAGTGATGAAGGAGTTACAGGGCTTGTGCATTTGGCTAGTTTGAGATACTTGACTGTTAGACCCATTTTAGGAGTTGAGTTTTTGAAGGGCATGCCATCCGTATCTATCCGGGTTGCGCTTCTAGGGAGTGTGTTTGATGAGTGTGAATCCCTCCTTGATAATACAAGGCAGCTCTGGAAGAGAAGTATGATGAATGTAATGGCGTGGCTGCGGCCAGAAGTTATGACTTCGGAAGCTAGATATGGATATAATGGTGTTACGAATGTGGAAGTTGATGAGCTTCTTGTCACTGATGATGATCATTATGCATCAAGACAACAAGTGAAGTTTGAATTCTCCAGCTTTTATGAAGCTATTAAGCCATCAAAGTAAGTATTTATTGAAAGTTGGACTTTCCTTTTATGATGGTTTTAGTACATCTCTTTTGAAGTTGAGCTGATTCATTTTCTTGCAACAGGGAAGCACCAATGCTGGAGGATCACCTTCCGGACTTGCTCCCTGAACTACGACCATACCAGCGTCGTGCAGCTTACTGGATGGTCAAGAGAGAAAAAGGTGATTTTGAGCATTTAGGTGGCAAAGCAAGAAGCCAGATTATAACTCCTCTATGTATGCCTCTAAATTTGATCAACACATCTAGAAGAATTTATTACAATCCTTTTAGGTACGTTCCTCAGTTCCTCAAAGAACTTTTTTCTTTTTGATGCCAATAATAACAAAACCTCTTGATTTCGAATTTTGGGCAACTAGTTTAGTATTACTGTGAAAGTGTTGTCTCAGTTATCTGGTTTGTATAATATATATAACTTAGGATTTGATTTGCCACAATTATTAAGTTCTGCCAAATTGTTTGCATGTTGTTATTATTATTGTTATTATAGTTATAATTATAATTATAATAATAATTATTATTATTATTATTATTATTATGTTCATAATCAACAATTAATTTGCTGAGACTTAGTAACTAATTGGTGTTATTTGGGATTTGGGGGGGGGGGGGGGTTGGAGGACTTGATGCTACATTCTTGGTGGCTGTTTGGTACACTGGTTTTATCCAGTTAAAGATAAATTATCTTGCTCAAATAGTACAATTTTGATGTTTGGTATGATATATTAGAAAAGGCAAGGCCCGTGTTATACTGTCTCGGCCCGTCTCGAACCTCGCGCTTTTTACTGTGGAGCTGGGATTTGGAGTGGTTTTGTATCTGACGCCTGCCCTGCGATAGTGGCCGATAACATGAGATAATATATTCAATACCCACTATCTCCTTCTCTCTCTCCTCTCTCCTCTCTCGCATGTCATTCATTCTTTTCTCTCTCCTCTCTCCTCTCTCCTCTCTTCATAATTACGCTGCCTTACTCTCCTCCTCTCTCCTCTCTCCTCACATGTCATGCCCACTCTCTCTCCTCTCTCCTCACGTCACTCCTTCTTTTCTCTCTCTTCTCTCCTCTTTGCCGTCCTCTCTCCTCTCATGCCCACTCTCTCTCTCTCTCTCCTCTATCTTCCATATTAGTATTACTGCTATTTTCTATACAAAAAAATATACATATTGACAATAAGGGTATTTTTGTCGTTTCACGTTTTATCTATAAAATAATCTCAAGCACTATCTTATCTACCAAACACTATCGTAAAAATCTTATCTTAATCACTATCTTAACTCAAGCCCGTATTTCCTATCTCGAGTTAACTATCTTACTATATTCTATCCGAGCTATCAAACGAGCCCTTAAAGCCCATCTTACCTTATATCTCGCCTTATCTTATCTAGGCTACCAAACGGATCCTTATATTGTAATCAAGATTTGTTTCCATGAAGACCCGCAAAAAACGTCAGGTTCCGAAAAAAAATTGTTCCACTTTATCAATTAAATCGGACCTCCACCCTTCGACATGGTTTGATCCATTCAATAGTTCTTGTGACAGCAAAACACTCCGACCAAATTACCCTTTTCATCTTTGACCTGCCAAGAAAGAGAGTGGGATCTAAAAATTGTTTGAAAAGAGCACAATTTTCAATGACAAAGGATTATATTATATAATAAAGAATCCATACTATATTTAAAGAGTCCAGCAAAATTGAAATATTATTTTACAGAGTGGCTAGATAAATAGAATTCAGGATCATTTGTTGATATATATATAGATGGTTCATAATAATAATAATTTTTAAAAATTATTAATAAATATATATTTTAGATTTAAATTAATTTTAAAAGCTATAATTTATTCCTTATGAATATATTCAATAGTAGCTCCTTTACAATATTCCCTAACATACTTGTGGACAGGCTCGAGCTGAACATGCTCGTGAATAGAGCGCAAGCAGGCTTGAGCTAGGCTCGAGGTTTTCTCATTTACAAAACGAACAAATTTCTAATGAGTTTTTATTTTTAATTATTTTCTAGTCGAACTTTAAATAATTTCATTACTATTGGACTACTTTGTACTTCAATACAATCATTTATTCCCAAATATGAAATATGATTTTATTTACACTTTGTAATTGAAAACCCCATTTTGCTTCAATGTTTATCATTTATACACATCCCAATTTTGTTTGACGAGAGTCCGGCTCCGGTCCTCGTTCCCATTTAAATGAGAAATTACGAACCCTTTCCTCCGTTCATAAACGTCCCCATCATACCATAATCCCAATTCCCAAGTGCCAACCCCTTCCAAATCTGATTATTTTCTGCTTCCCCAATTCCAAACCCTAGAAACCCTTTCCTCTAACGGTAACTCCAATTATACCTAGTTGAGGATTTTTCCTCATTCCCAATCACTAATCACATGGCCGGCGCCCTGGCCAGGGACCAGGCGCTCTCCCTGCTCGCTGCGGCGAACAACCATGGCGATTTGGCCGTCAAGTTATCGTCATTGAAGCAGGCCAAAGACATATTGTTTTCTGTCGAGCCGTCACAGGCGGCGGAGCTTTTCCCTTACTTGGCCGAGCTTCAGTCTTCCCCTGAACCGCTAGTCAGGAAATATCTCCTTGAGTGAGTAATTCATGCACAAAGTTTGTTCTTTTTCTCCTTTTTTTTTCACTCAATTTTTTGTTGGAGGGTGGGTTTTCAAAATTTGTAAGTTTTTCTTTTTGCCCGTTTCGTTTTAATGTTTCTTAATGCAGTACAAAACCACATTATGGTTGATTGTACTAGTTCATGTATGGGGTGTTTTATTGTTTTAATTTATTACTTTATTACTTTATGAAATCACATCGTCTTGAGCCTCCTTTGCTATTAAGTAAAGTTCACTGGTTAGATACATTCAACCTTTGAATATCTAGCCCGGCTTACTTGTAAAAATTGAAGCTTTTGAATAAATAATACTAGCATCAACCTTTTCCTATTGTGTATACTGCTAACATTGACTCCTTGTATAATTATTTTCACTCAAGCACTTCTTAGCGCAAAATTCTTTTTTTTTTCTTTTCTTTTTCTATTGATGCAGCGGAAGCATCACTTCCATTCTAAGGCCTTATTTTGATATGTCTATCTTGGCAACCGTCCTCAACTAAAGACATTAGCATTGCAGTTTTGGCATATTTTTCGATAGTTCTACTTTGTTGGATAACTGCCACTAGTTTGTTTCACCATTTAACTGTGATAATTGTTGACAGGGTAATTGATGAGGTTGGGGCCAAAGCAAGCGAACATCTTGTAATATTGTTTCCTGTCTTATTGACATTTTTGAAAGATAATAATCCCATTGTTGCAAAGCAATCTATTATCACTGGCACAAAAATTTTCTCCAGCGTGCTGGAAGAGCTGACATTGCAGGTCTCTCTTTCTCTCTCTGCATGCGTGTCAACACAAGTGTGTGTCCATCTCTGTAGCTGTTGATGGAATTGTGTGTTTGTGCATTCTTAAATTCTGCATGCTTGTCTGTCTGTATATGCATGTGCATCTCTTTCTCGTATTCCTGTGATACATGGAAAACATTTCATTAACTTATGTCCTTGACTTCTCTGTCTGCTCCAGTTGCTCTGTAGTTGCTATGCTATTGATAGTTGTTTTATACACCATGTGTGAAGACAAAATAATGCTTTTTATCAGGCAAAGATTTTGAAACATTATTTCAAATCTCAGGCTTATCCTGTTCAATAATTTTCTCTAGAGACAAGACTACATGCATATATATATATATATATATATATATATTAACAGTACCTTGTATCTGTATATGTAGATGACTCCCCAGCTGTCTTTCATATCATATAGTATGACCTATACTTGAAAATCCTTGTCTATTTATTTTCTTTGGCTAATTGGCTTCCATCTGTTTTATGCTATTGGATTATTAATTTAAGCTCATGTATATCTATGAAACTTAAAGCTGTATTTTAAAATATTATAGTTTCAACGGCGTGGTATAGTTCAGAGATGGCTTGAAGAGCTTTGGACAGGCTTGATCAAATTTAGGGATGCTGTTTTGGGCATTATCTTTGAGGTATGTGTAATGTTGTTAACGTAATGTCTTTTACTGCTGAAGATGCCGATTACTACAATATCATATGGTAGTGCTTATGCATAATTTACATTATGTTTCCAATGATTATGTGCAATGAGAAGCAGGGTTTTTTATTTTCCAGCTAGAGATTTTTCATTCAGCCCAGTGTCCATAATTATATTGGCACACCCAGCCCCAAATTTGTGGGGGCAGGGGTATGGTCCATTCCCCACTTTTAGGGATTGGAAGTAATTGTTGTGGAATGATTTCCTTATACCAAGAAACTACATTTCTGCCTGTTCCCTCTCTACTGAACCCCATATAAAAAACCTTCTTAGTTCTATGGTTGACCATTCTATAGTCACATAGTGATCTCTCTTGATTTGGGAAATTGAAGTCATGGCACTATACAGAAATTATGAATATAAGATAACTCAGATAAGCATTCATGTAATTGTACATGCAATTCTGAGTCTAGCTATGTATTTTCTGTTGTTTTCTTGGTCACAACCTTAACTTTAATCTATTTTCCCCCCCTGTTAAAATGGGGAATATTGGTGAGGTGCTAGCATGCTAATTACTGTCTGGCACCCTTCGTCCTCAAAAGAATAATACATCCCAGATGCTCTAGTAGATTAAGATGCAGAATGTAAATTAAATATGAAGAAAGAGCAAGGATGAAACACATATTAAAACTGAGGTTACATAAGCTGAAAATAACAATAAAGGAAAACAGTGGACCTGAGGAGTTATTTTGTTATTTTATATTTTGGATAAGAAACAAAAAATTCAGTGATGCCATAAAACAAACCTATTATTAGGATAGGCACCCACATAAGTATGCAACAAAAACCACTATAGTTACAATATACAACTCCCCATCTTTGATAATATTATTAGCAAAATACACCTTATTTTTGTTATCTTTGTTACAACGTTTGATCTTCTGTCTTATTATGTCTTGGGAGTACTTTTTAGATGTATGCTATCAGATCAAGATTTAACCCAAAATTTCCGTTTATATGTGATAGCTGCTTTTGATATTGTTATCTCCTGGTTTGTTCTTTTACACGTCAGCGCACACATCAGCTGAGATGTGTTGTATCTGGTCAAGCAGCCTTTTCTTAAATTAAACTATTGGGCCTACCTAAGTGAAGGCAAGTAGAGTTTCTTTATATTCATATGTAGTATCAATTATTTTTCGAAGATTCGTAAGTATTGATACTCTGATGTCTAGAATCAGGTAATAGAGATGCAGATGTTCTGGTTTAACAACAAATGTACCACTTAGCAGTGATAGTGGCATACGAACCCGTGCTTCATATAACCAAAACTTTTGGCACCAAAACTGTGGGAATCATTTAGCTAGAATTCTCCTTGTGGGGAGATATGTTGTGCTTCTTTCCTGTTTCTGTAGTTGAATTATTTTAGATTGTGGCTGATTTCTGGATCTTTTTGCAGGCGGGGCCTATTGGTCCAAAGTTGTTAGCGATAAAGTTTCTTGAAACATTTATTTTATGCTTCACATTGGATTCAACTGAGTTTGAAATGTGCAACCCTGAAGGTAAGAGCATTTTTAATAATGGGATTGATCGGAAAGCTATTCTTGATGGATTGCCTTTTATCAACGTTTTTATATGTTTTCTGTCTTTTTAACTATGACACTTGCAATTTTGCTTTGCCTGTAGTAATGATGAGGCAAGGAAGGATGTTTAAT
This sequence comes from Monilaria moniliformis, assembly GCA_034509125.1. Taxonomy (NCBI): domain Eukaryota; kingdom Viridiplantae; phylum Streptophyta; class Magnoliopsida; order Caryophyllales; family Aizoaceae; genus Monilaria; species Monilaria moniliformis. Next base: position 40,230 of record JAYDZE010559640.1, on the reverse strand, counting down.
GTCTCATGGATAGCAAACAGTCATCCTATTCTAAATCCTCCTGAGCTCATGTCAGATGCAAATAGATCTCTAGAGATCTTATTGGAAATGTTGCTGTCAGCTAGTAATTTTCCTGGTTGCGTGACAATTACTGCTGTCAATAGGTGAGCCTTTTCTTATTGACCTTCAATATTTATCTTGTAACATGTCGAGTTCTGTGTGATGTCACTTATTAGTTTGCTTCGATCTGAATGGGCATTTAATTGAAGTTTAAAATGATTGAGCTATTTTATTGTTTGTAATTATGATTGGGCCCCAAAAAAGACCCAGAAACTTTAAAATAGTCCAAAATTTTGATGCCTCAGTGCCCTGAGGCGTGTGCCTCAGTCTGGCGAGTCTTAAGCCTCAAACCCATCCCTGGAAGCGCCTTAACCGGTTTAAACAACACTGTGTAGTTACAGTATGATACAAATCAAACAAATCCAAATTCATAGGCTTGGATACGAAACATTAGTATCTTTTTGGCATGTATCATTTGAAGATACGAAATACAAATCTTACAATTTTTTTATTTATTTAAGAGAACAATATATATTGATCAGTTTATGTTTCTTATTTTCAAATGGTTTGTGACATCATCATTGATGTTTTTTTTTGCTACTAGTTTGATTTTTTTGACTTAACCAAATGACATCATAAATGAAGAAAGCGGTTAATTGGATCTGGAAAATAATTTGACTTGTTAAGGGCATGTAGGGTTGGACATGAAAGGGTTGACCTCTAATAGCAGTCATGACATTTTCCTGGACACGATTTTGTCTCAAGTGCGCCTTAGCTTTTGCAGATTAGTTAATGATGGGCTTTTCTCTTTTTGGTAATTTAGTTTTATTTGTAGTTTATAAGCTTCTTATATTAATATCTAGTTCTGGTTACCATTTTTTTTGCCTTTTAACAATAAAATTTAACATATTCGCGCACATAGTTATATGTAGATGTCTGCTTGTGTTTACATAATATAATTACATTATGCATTTGAGTTGTGCATTCTCAAAAGACTTGTTCCAGAGTATGGTGTGTTGCTTCACAAGTTTTGTGTTGTAACCATATCAACTCTTTGGCCTGTGCGTATAATGTTGTCTCCTCTACTCATGCATGCTTATATCTGAGACCTTTGTGCTGTAGATTCTATTAAGTGTCTGTTTCTCATCATGTCATGTGTTTGGTGTGTTTTTCACGTGCAATGACATTGATAAGTTTTGATATATCCTAGATTGGATGTGAAAGCTACATGTCCGTATGATTAGTGTTATATGCAAGTTGTTTCCAGTTTCCAAAAAAAAACTTCATGTTGCCCAGTTTTTGATATCTCATTTCCTTCTAAGAAGCTTCTATGCAATTTGTTGAACCTTATCACTATATACTAGCATCTTTTGTTGAAATGATGATTTTGTATATGTTATAATTGCAACCATACGGTCTTACTTATTTAGGAGCATGTTCTATATTGATCAAACAACAAGCAAGGTGCTAAAATGTTTGTTGATGTAGATTTCTGGCAAATTGCACCTTATGAGGTAATCTGCATCATAGTGGAGTGCACGTAAAGGCCACCTATTTTCTGGAGGGGTAACTGAAGTTGGCAACTTGTTTTAGTATAAGTTCAACTGCCTTTTTTGTGTTATCATTGCAGCATGCTGTCCAGCTTTTTAAGCGTGGCGTTAAATGACAGTTTGCCTGGGACTGCTGAATTGGTGGTTCAGATAAGGGAAGTAAGCGTTAGCTGATGCCAACAACATTGGTCTTTGATAGGACTGATTAGGTCATAGATAATTTCATCTGATTGGATCTAAAACCATTTCGACAAGCAACCTACTGCATTGTATATAATTGTTTTGTGAGACCAAAATACGTCACGAGTCAGCACATCTTTTGTATGAACATATGGTTGCAACATGTGCAACCTGTAAATACTGTTCTGTTGATGTATATAAGTGTTTGTGCTTTTCTATCTCATGTGACTTCTTTTAACAATCACTTTAATTTTGCAACAAAATTTCATCCAGCTATGCATATCACCATTTTCTTGTGAATATATATGCTGATGCTTCCTGATGCAACTTCAAAAGCATTTCATTTGGTCTGAGTAAAGTTAGATTGATCCAAGCACCAGCTTTTTTCAGGCATATTCTGTTTCCGTATGGAAGCAGGCTCATGATGCAGTCTAACAGTCTTTACCCTCATTGCTGAAAGTAGCTACAAATAATGTGCTTATCAGCCTGGCTGGCATGCATAACCATTCATTTTATTAAACTCTTTGGTGAATGAATCTTGCTACTGTTTCTCCTAAATTATGTATTTGCCTTTGACTAATGTGAAAATGGTATATGAGAATTCTGCCAATCAAATTCATATATAATAATGGAGAAACTGAAAATTCTGGACATTATTCATTGTTTAATCTGAACGCTCTTTATCTTATTATGCATGTGGTTCCAGCCATATTAAATTGTACAAGCCACTGGAAAATGACTTGGAAATCTTTATGCTTAAGATCATGATGAATGACCTTGTATTTATCAATTGAGCCAGACTGCCTTTACACTGGAACGGAAGAGCACATGATTGTCAAGCTGTATATCAGTCATTTCCTAGCAAGGGATAAGTTGCATATCCTGAAAATCGTTGGGGGTTCCTTTAATGTGTGATTTTGTTTGATTGTGCTATTTAGTGAATTAGTTCTGTACTGAAGCTACTCAAGGCTTTGAAGAATTACACAAAACATCTTGATGGTGGTACGACAAGATTGAGCATTGCTGAATCATATCTCTTGAAACATAACCACGATAAACATTATTTCCAAATCAACATTATGTCAATCATGAGATGACAATTCGACTTCAATTTTATTTACAGGCCAAAAGCAATCATTATAATTTCTTGAATCAACTGACAGTATGTTGAAGTTCATGCACATTTGTCTTTGGATAGAACTTCTCGGTAGATCATTTGCATTCGAGCAAAGCAGAATGTGTAGGTATGCTAATGAAATTATGTCATGTCGCTGTTGTACATTTGCTCCAAGACTTATGCTTCTGTGTGATTTCACTGCCCAAATTAAGGACATTTCTTCTCTTTGATTTCATTGGATGATAATATAATTTTTGCTGCATTCATAGCAAGAGGAGCTGATTTATTTTCATATTATCATTTTAGATTGCTCAAGGGGAATCATGAGGAACAGTTTTTTGTTGGAATCATACAATCATTAATGGAGCTAAATTAGTTCCATGACTATGCCTTGTATACAAACCGAAGATTCTGTTTTTTCTAATCTTTGGGGGATCACGAACACTTACTCAAATTTTAGAGTCGCAGTATAATATCACTTTTTTGCTCAACCGAGTATATTAACTTGATGAATCGAATTAGAGATAATTTCTGGGTAACCAGATGAAGTGATTTTGTTGATCTGAATTTTGTTGCTGAACCATCTGAACAGTGAAATCATAATATGTTTTGGTCAACAGGAGAAAAGGTGCTATTAGTCATTTGTGGTGTTTTATAAGCCTTCATCTTGGATATTCTGGTATTGCTTTAATTTATCATTGGTGTGGTTGAAGGCTTCCACCCCATACTCTAGGTTGCAAAAAATTCGTAAAAATAATTTGTTGTGATGTAGTGTATGGCAAGCTCTAGTTTATAATGCTTTCATGTGAAGATATCTAAACTACATGTTCACATGCTATGTCATTTGCACTTGGTCCCTACTATTGATGTTTTATTAACTGTGATTAAAATTAAATATTACAATGGGCTGACTACCGTCTAGTTAAAATTAAGACAACTAAATGTAGAGTCTACACAAATTTGTCTCCTGAACTCGTCACTTGGTTGTCAGGTTGACAATTTTTCTCATTATAATTCTATGTATAATGACAAGGTTTTATTTGTTTGATCACATTGTGTGTTTCTCTACAAAAGCAGTAATGAGATACTGGTTACTTCAATTCCTAATTGAAATCTGTGCTTTATACAAAATTTAGGTTTTATTGATTTTGGTTAAAAGCTTGCGGTAAGAATGTCTCATTGATATCTTATAGAGCTTAAGGTCGGTCTGACTAAACAAGACTAAATTAGAGCAACCTTACTTAGGAGAAGATGGACTTGTTTTCTCATTAATTTGTTCTGCTTTGAGAGTTTACAATTCTTTTTGGTTTACCCAAAGATTTTCTGTTGGCATGATTAGTAGGGGGGTTTATGTATCATTTGGGTGGTCCCATGACTGTCTCTTTTTATTGATATTAACTGAGTGGTATGAAGTCCATGACTTTGTTTATATCGGGAAAAGCTATATATTTGCTGGGATCATGATTATGATGCTATTTAGTTGGCACTGTGGATTTGAAGTCAATAAAAGTTTTCACTTAGTCTAGGGTGTTATCTGAGCTTTGGGTATTGATTCTAAAATTTGGTAAAAATATGATGTCTCGACTTCGGTAAAGATTTTTATCCTCAAAGGCTACTGGCTAACAGGGTGATTTTAACTCCTTTCACCGTGCTTAGACTAATACTCTTGTTGTGCCACTTGGGTCAGTATAACTGATTCTGTACATCATAACGGTTAGCTTCTTTTCTATTTGATGTAACATGAGAAGTTTCTCTGTGGATATAATGATGCATGTCCTTTTTCCTAGAGGGAGATGATATGTGGCTTTCATTGTTTGTGTGGTGTATGCGTGCAAATTGTTTGTTATATATTATATCTGACTGATCTTTATAACCAGGTAAGATCTGTTTAAGTTTGATTTAATAGAATAACTAGGATAGGAGAGATGAAATCTCAAGTTATGATTGCATGGTACAGTCCATATCTGATTTTTGTGATCTACTGTCAGTGACAGTTCAGTTGGGTGCTTTCTGTTTAGAGAAGGATATTGCTATCCCTACTATCTATTTCCTCAAGAGATTTGTGCTGGAAGATCTTTGTTGACTTTCTTTTCATTTCTGAAACTTCTAGGCACAGAGTAGGATTTATGTTGCTATCTTTCTCTCTCTAGATAAATTATCTTTACAGTGTTGTTTTCTTTTCTAGTGTTTTTGTTTCTTTATTTGCTATTTCTGATTCTTTTTCGTGCTTTGGTTTCATTTGACATCCATTAGCAGGTTTACGTGATGGTAGTGAATAACTTGATATGCACACATCATTCATTCAAATTCTTGTGATACTTAGTATCACTGTTCTTGGTTTATTTGTTCTTAATATCATGGATGTACCTATCTTCTCGTACTTGTTAATTGAGTGTGTATTGTACTCTTGTAATCTTTGTCACTGGAGCCATTTTTGTCTAACTGGAGCTGCTTCTTGTAATTGTCCTGTGCCTAGATCAAGCGTCTATTGTAATTGTTTTTGTGGTCACATCTCAAAGATGCTTTTTATCTTTAATGTGTATGAGTTTGTTGGTAGAAAATATTAACCTTTTATCAGATGTATACCTGCTCGATCTGTTGACACAATCTAACATTGCTACGTTCAGTCTTGTAGCTATTGCAAGGAAAAGGCCTGTCTACTACAAAACTGTATTGAACGCACTGCTTGATTTTAGTCCAAGTATAGAGATGGCTAAAGGCCGCCATACAGTCAGCATTCAATATTCTCTGAGAACTGCATTTCTAGGATTTCTAAGATGTATACATCCTATCATGACCGAGGTAAAGTTCATATAATATTACTTCTTTGTAACTTCTAAACAAATGTTTGTGTTGTAACATCATTTTTTAAAAGCATCAAAAAGAATATATCAATCACAATAATTTTTTTTATTTAGAAATTGTTTAATTTTTCCAGTCAAGAGAGAAATTGCTTAAAGAGTTGCGAGCAATGAATGCTGGAGATGCTGCTGATCAAGTTATCCGACAAATAGATAAAATCATGAGAAACAATGAGCGTGCTTCACGTGATCTTCAGTTCAATAAGGTATATAGGGATTTGGAAGAAGACAAAATCTGTGTTATTTGGTCTCTTTGATTGCTGATATTGTATATATATATATAGAGAGAAGAGATCAAATAGATTCCCTAGCTTCCGACCTTAGATCCCCTTACCGGTGCATAATTAAAACATAAAAATGCATAATGTTGAACAGAAGTGCATAAAATGCATTAACTCGAAAAGCTCATATAAAATGCACTTTATGCGCTTTTGTGTTCAACATTATGCATTTTTGTGTCTGACATTATGCACTGGTAAGGGGATCTACGGTACTACGGAAAGACTGCGATATATGTGTTTCTGACCTTATATATATGTTTATATATACACATTATGATTTTTTTGTGATTGAGCCTTTATCTTCAGGATGATCAGCTGTCAAGTCAGTTGCATATTTCAGGCGATTTAACAAAGAAAAGGACAGCTCAATCGGAAAACGAGGATCAGAATAATATCCTTGATGCCTCTTCTAAGAGGTTATGTCACGGTCCTCATAACAATAAAACTGCCACTGTTGATACTAGTGATGCTGGGCATGATCGTGTTAATGGTATATCCTCTAAGCCCCCTGTGTTGGATGAGGATCTGACTCCAGTGGAGCAGATGATTGCTATGATTGGGGCTTTAATTGCCGAAGGAGAAAGAGGAGTTGAGTCTCTGGAAATTCTAATATCCAATATTCATGCCGATTTACTTGCTGATATTGTCATCACAAATATGAAGCACTTGCCAAAGAATCCACCTCCTTTGACAAGATATGGTAACTTGTCTTCGAATCATCCTAGTGACACTAGTGGTCCTGCCCAGGTAGTTGGATCAAATGGTTTTGCAACTTCTATGCAAGCTTTGGACAATTCGGCTCAATTGCCCGCTTCATCATTGAGCACAACTAGCTTTGCAGTTTCAGATACATTTGCTTCTGCTAATCTATCTACAGATTCTAAACGTGATCCACGAAGGGTAAGTTTTTTCTTGTTGAGAGGAGAGCCCCATCATTATATGTTTTTATTTATTTATTTCATCTGTAGCTGTTCCTTAACATTCGATAAACTTTCCAGGATCCTCGACGCCTTGATCCAAGGCGCTTGGTGGTTCCTGCTGATGTGCCTCAAACATCTGTGATGGAAGATGATGTTGGTACTGTCCAACATCCGACTGTAGAGTCTGATTTCAATCCTGTCAGCTCATCCAGTGTACTCTTATCAGTACCTCAATATGTGCCTGAAAGTGCTCCTCAGCCTCTGATGCCCACAATTCAAACTGACATAAATCTGCCAAACTCCCCAATGACAATTGAAGTTGATGAGTCTATCCAGAAATATGAAGTCCATGATTTTGATGCCAATGTAATCACTCCAGATAAGGATGCAAACAATTCTTTACATCTTTCACCATCTAGTGGCAAAGATGAAGACATTGTTTCTCATGCATCAATGGATGTAGCCATGCTTGATGAGGCCTACTCCCCTTCATCAGAAGAATCTGATGAACTACTGCCAGATATTTCAAATGTCGAAGCATCTGAGAGTGCATCTGCTGAGTTGCCAGTTCTTCCCTTATACATTGAGCTCGATGAAGATCATCAAATACATGCAAGAAGACTGGCACTTGAACGGATAATTAATAAGTACCAGAATTCACAGAGAACAGATATTAAACAAACACAAATTGCACTTGTCGCCCGACTGTTCGCACAGGCATGCCCTAAGATTCCCTTGAATAATTTGTTGCTTTAGTGAAATTATTTTCTCACTTTCGTTCCCCTTTTTTGTTGGTTTCCAATTTCCCGAAACAGGGACTTCCTCTCCTGCTTGATATAGTTTTATGTTTTAATAGAAATTTTATTGAGTTGGAGTCATTAAGAACTGATTAATGAGAAAATCTGAATGTTAATGTTTATTCACTACAAAGTAGATTCTATGAATACACCCACTTTGAGGAGAATGAAACACTCTATTAAGCTGTTAAGTTTGTATTTATCTTAATTCTGTCACTAACAGAGAAGCAATTTCTAAAAGAAGAGTAAATTTATTCACTAGAGCAAATAATCTACTTGTTGGTAATGAACTTTAGGTCTTGATGAAACTATATGGTTCACAAGCACAAAAGGTTATCTGTACAAGGTTCCATCTACAAGTTTATCAATGCATGATAACAGAGTTACAATTGTTTCAACTGCTACATGCAAACATTTGATTTCCTTTAGAATAGGAACTTAAAAGAATTCACTATAATCATTTGCTAGGAAAACTATGCTGCTAAACAGTTAAACAGCAATTCACATTGATAAACAAGTAGATTCGTCCATGACTATGGTTGGGTTCTTGACATCACATCTGAATTCATGTTTGATGCATATATGGAATAAGTGCCCATTTTCTTGCTACAAACACTGGAAAAATAACCGTGACAGGTTCTGTATGTTTATCATTGTGGATTATTGCTGCTTAAATGTTTAGAAGTACAATAATTTTCCTTATAGAAGATTGTAGCGATTTCTTTTACAATGTGAAGTTTCAATTCTGAAGGGGATCAAGGCAGTGTATGTAGCAGTGGAAACAATTTTAGCTGTTAGTTTGCATGGATCAACTTGGAGGAAGTGTGAACAATGAACCTTTTGTGCTTGTGAACTAAATGGTTGGATTATTGAGACCTAAAAGTTCATTACCAGAAAGTATCTATTTGTTGTAGTAATTAGCTTTGCACTTCTTTCAGCATTACTTATCTGTTAGTATCAAAAGTATGACGAGTTAACTTATTGAGTGCCTTGGTCTGCTCAAAGTGGTTTGTGGTCATAGAATCTACTATCTAGTGATTTATACTTTACTTACATGAGATTTGTTCTGAGGTATACAGATCAAAGGATCTGTTTATTGTGGATTATGATGTCCTGATAAAAATGATATTTGATAATTTTGCCCCTTGATGTACTTCATCATTAGACTGAAAAATAAATGGCTCATTCGAATAATGAACTACTAATCTATGTTTTACATTTTCTTGCCACTGGCTTACTAGCTATATGTATCCCATACTACTCCTGTAATTATTGAAATTTTAACTTTTCAAAAAACAAAACAGAATTTGCAGATAGCAGAAACAATAATGTATGAATTCCTACTGTCTGTATCTGTATCTCTGCTGTTTCTTTACATTTCTTAGTTAAACTCTGCACATTATGGTGCTAACAATGTATTTCTATCAGTGGTCCTGAGTTTTGCTGTGTCTGCTTTTTTGTAGATTGATGTTAGTGATGTGATTGAGATGGCGCAGAAACTCATCATATCAGATTATGAACAGCAAAAGGTCTCTCTATATCCCTTAGCATGAACCTGTTTTTTTGCTTGTTTTTCTTACATGCCTAACATTCGAGCTCCCATCTTATTCTTACGGAATTATGTGATATAGATTTATGTATTACTACCTTTCACATCAATGCTGCCTTTGAAAAATGGACAATAGTCAGCTTTGTTGGTTTTGCTCATTAATTTTTGAAGCCTTATTGGTTAGTTTTTCTTGATTATTTTGTTCTCAGGGTCATGAGCTTGTGTTGCATATCCTATACCATCTCCATAGTCTTGTGATCTCAGACTCTGCATCATCTGCTGCTGCTGTATATGAGAATTTCCTTCTGGGAGTGGTAGAGATCTTTTGACTTATCTATATTAGTGTTGCCCACAAAATATTTGATACATTGAACTTCAAATGCAGGCAAAATCTTTGCTAGTTGATTTACCAGCATCTAACAAGTCTTTTAGTCGACTTCTTGGTGAAGTTCCATGCATACCTGATTCCGTATTGGGGATGTTGGATGACATGTGTACCAAAAGTCATTCTGGAACTGATGGTCGTGATGGTGATCGTGTCACTCAGGGCCTTGGTGCAGTGTGGAGCTTAATTCTTAGTCGTCCTCTCATTCGTCAAGCATGTCTAGATATAGCTTTGAAGGTAACTTCCTCATGATATTATGCTGAGCAGTGACAATGTGTAGATCATTTTAGATATTATCTATGAGAATTCTATGACCTTTGTTTGCTTATTGGATTAGTTACTCTGGAATTGAGGCCGTTTGGTGTCTTAAACTCATGATCTCTCTTCTTCAGCTAAAACTAAAAATTCATGGTAACTGATTAAGTCTTGTATTTCTTCACAAATTCATGCAGGAAGCTTAGGTGTTGAAAAACTAGGACTTGCTGAATTTAGTTGGGAGGGTATTATCTATTAACAATTAAATAACTTAAAATTCTATAGTTATATGTTGGATTCAAATCTGGAATATTAGAATCTAGAAAGATGACCCAGAATGCTAATTTTCTAGTATTCTCATCAATAAATGTTACAGATGCTTTGACTTTCGTATTGCTTGATTGATGGATTAGTCCATTAATATCAGTGAGGAAAGATGATAATATTTATTGCATGATTATATCAAGATATATCCCCAACGGTACTGCCTGATTATAGGCGCTCATTTTAGTCACCTTTTCATTTTCAATCTTCCATATTGGAAGACTGTTATGCGGAATTAGTCTTTCGTGATTTCTTGATTGTGAACTATGCTGGTTGACATAATGTTTTAATGCTACAGGGAAAATATAGCATAGGTGAAATGCTACTATGTCTGAATATTAAGTTTTATTGTTTTAAGATGATACTGCTTGCCATTAGTTTGTCAATAGGAATTTGCCAATAGTCTAGCCTCTGTCATGATACAGTTACTGAATGGCGCGTGCATTTGTTTTGAATAGTCAAGTCAGGTTGATTGGGTGTCCTCGTACTAGTTGACTTCAAGTTCAACCTGATCCCATCCAATAATTTCCATGTCTAATTGATGGCTGAAGTCCCTTCCCTCATTACACAGTAATACCAAATGAGTATCATTTAGTTCTAATAAATTCCTTATCTATTCAACAGTGTTTCAATTAGAGTTGCACCTCTGGATATGTATTCTTGGCTGATGGATTTGGGACCTAGGATAAGAACCAGTGAAGTCTAGAAAAAACAATCAAATGGAAAAAACAATCAGGGGGAAATACTTATATAAATTCACTGCAGATAATTATCATTGAAATGTAGCTTTACTAATGTAATAATTTTTTATGGTAGAAGACGATTGATGATTTTTTAGGACACAATCCCTTATACCTGGTGATTTATTAAAGTAATTTAGTGGATGGTAAATAGTGGATGGTAAAGGCATTATAAATTAGGCACCCAATATCTCGAAGAAGAAGAAATCCTGATTCGTCGAGTACTTCCTATTATGTCCTAGTCTATCTTGTACTCTTGTCTATTTAGCAGTTATTGTAGTTGTTTAATTTTTTTTCCACATTTTTTGCCTGTGCCCTGGAAATAGTTATCTGTTCATTTCCAGCATCCCCTATCCAGCAGTTTAGATGATAGAAAATAACCTTAAAGATAATTTTCCATCTTGTGCTAGTTCAAACTAGCATAATCTGCATACAATTTCTTTTGGCAGCTTTTGATTTCTTTCTGGTTCAAATTGATCCCTTCCCTAACTTCGTAATTCCACATGGCAGTGTACTGTGCACCCAAAGGATGATATCCAGGCTAAAGCTATACGCCTGGTGAGGAAGCTGCCAATCTATCTTATTTTGCCATTGTCTATGCGCCTGTTTCTGCTCTAAATTTTTTCTACCTTGTCTCTCTGTGCCATTGCCAGGTGTCAAACAAACTATATGCAGTCAGCTATATTTCTGACAGCATTGAGCAATTTGCAAAAAACATGTTCTTGTCAGCTGTAGATCAGCATTCTTCAGATTCATTGCTATCAGAGTCTACAAATTCTGACAGAAGAATTGGAGGACAGGTCTGTTACATGTGATCTTGTTATTTACATGTATTACCTTACTTTTAGGATAAATAATGTGTTAATTCTATCTTTTTTTCTTGGATTGTCTCTGTTTCTTTCTCTTTATAATTATACTTGGGATAGTTATTCTGTGATGTAACCCATGTTGTAAATTAATTTTGCATTGGTTTCATGTCAGTCTACTGGAAGATCGATTTCCTTGTTGGAAAGATTTGTTAATTGTGTGCTATTGAGCTATATAACTAATATCTCGGCATGCACCATTTTATGTGATTCATTCAACCAGAAGAATTAGTAAATTATCCGAGGCTTGTGTTTGTCATGGATAATTCATTGGGTTTTTCAAATAAAGAAAGTTTTCTTCTCACTGGATCATTGAATAAGAGTTTTCAGTTGAATTGCACCTGTTTTTCTATTCTTGACCACATACTACAAATCATTTTCACTCTGGAGGATAGACTTAAGTAGGTGCCTTCTGTACAGATCTCTCTTTCTCTCGCCAATTTTTCTAATTCTATACCAAATGTTCTTCACAAATGCAGCTATTGCAGGCTCAAGCATATAGAATGACTGCATAATCGTAATCTTATGTTTTCCACTTTGTTACACTTTTTTGAAATAAACTTGAAAAAGAGGAGCCAGATGTCACAAAATATGAAAAAATAATCTTATCGACTTTTTGTAGTACTCGTTGCTCGTTTACAATACCCTTTTAACTATTCCTTTGCATTCAACATCTTTTTAGGCAGAAAGTGCAGAAACTTCCACTAGTGGTTCTCAAGTTTCTGAGCCTGGGATTTCTCCAAATGAGACTATGAAAGGAGTCCAGGATGCATCCCTGGATGATTCATCAAATATATTTTCTCAAGCTCACAGGCTCATGTCCTTATTTTTTGCACTCTGTGCTAAGGTTGGTAGAGGTGATATGTGAAGTGATGTACTATGAATATTTCTGCTTATCCTTTCTGATGTTTCCTTTGTTTCTTTGTAGAAACCAGTTCTTCTTCAACTGGTTTTTGACAGTTACGTGCGTGCTTCGAAGGCTGTTAAGCAGGTCTTTATCTATAATATTTAGTTTAAGAACATTTATAATTATTCATTGAAGTACCTCAAACTTAATGGGACCAACTTCTGTACATTTATTTTATGATGTTATCTGGGATCATGCTGATCCTTACCATTTCTAGCTTTCTATTCACTATATGACTGTGAAGCTGTTCTTTGCAATATTGATTTTTGTATATGTAGATCTTATAAGATGAAAATAAAATACTATCAGATGTAAAATCATTCCTTACTGCTTTACTTAGTCGGAGTTTGTTGCTGTTTCCTGCATATTTGCTTTATGGTGCACTTATTTCTAATAGCTTTTAATAGCTTAACCTTTTTCAGCAAGTCCTTTTAAAAAAAAAATATTGTTGTGCAGGCTGTCCATCGTCATATAAATGTTCTGATGAGGGCTCTGGGGTCATCATATTCAGATTTACTTCATATAATCTCAAATCCGCCCCAAGGAAGTGAAGATTTGTTGACACAGGTTGCTTGTCCTAGTCTTCTCAAATTGTCCATAGTTCTCTAGCATTTTCTTCTTGATTCTGCTCTTCCTGAATGCTGATAATTTTGGTTTCACCTGAAGGTTCTTCATTTGTTGTCCGAAGGGCGAGCACCACCTACAGATTTGGTGGTGACCGTTAAACACTTATACGAAACTAGGCTGAAGGTTCTTTTTGGTGTCCTTTTGTACCTTTACTCCTAATTACTTAGCCTTCTACTCTTTTGGTCATTATCAGATTTTTGTCTTGCAGGATGCAACTATTCTTATTCCTATCCTATCAGCTTTCTCTAGAGATGAGGTGCTCAGTCTGCCCTATTTTCTGAAGTTCATTTATATAATGAGTCTTTAATTCAACATTGCTGTGCTTTTACATTTCTTGACATTGAATTATGTTGCAGCACAAATCATTCCCTGTATGGAATCGTTTATATTGAAGTAGTTCTTATTGAACTGTGTTATAATGTTTCATTTTCCTTGTATGAATATTTAAATTTTGTTATTGTAAAGATCTAAAAAGTTGTCTTGCTTGTGTTCCCACCAAAAGATAACTTGGATGACTTATCTCTGGGAGTGTTGTATAGTCAAATATGACAACAAATATTAGGAATCATAAGAATTTACGTCTCTTAATATTATGTTGGTCTATCCCTCAACTCATCATATGATTGAATCCAAACATACAGACATTTTTACTTGAAAATGTCATTTCTCAAATCCCTGCTTGAGTTGATAGTTATTTTTACATCTTTTTGCTGTAAACACCAGTTGTCTTTAACTTTAGAACCTCCTATACTTGCTTATGAGAGTTTGGTCAGAAACACTGTTATTTATTTCATCCAACTCTCCTGTAGATTATATTGATTTATCATAGTGAACCAATCTTCGAGAAAGTTACTTACTTTGCCCTTATTGGCTGAAGATCAGTAACAAACATTTCCAGATCTGTTACTATTATTGTTCTTTAAAATCTAGAGTCTTTGAACATGTGGGAATTCCAAAGAAAGGATTCTTGGCCTACTCAAATTTTCAAATTTATGTATTATAAAGATCTTTTATGCCCTTATTCTCTTTTAGTGAGTGTTGGTGAATAGATACTCCTGATATATGTTCTGTGAGAATGCGTTGGACTTGTGGACTTTTACTCAATAGGTTGTTACAATCAGTTAGAACTGACAAGAATGTCCCAAGCTAGATACTACTGAAAGAGTAGAAAACTGCTCTCTCAAAAATAATTTTAATTTGCTTTTCTTAGATTCCTTTTGTTTTCCTTTTAAAAAAATCACCTTTGTAATGATTTAAAAAGGCAGTCGTTTATTATTTTTGTGGTGCCAGGTTTTACCTATTTTCCCTCGGCTTGTCCAGCTTCCTTTGCCTAAGTTTCAAATGGCACTGGCTCATATATTACAGGTACGTATGAGTTTGATAAGTTTTAGGACTAACTATTTGTTTTTTGTTTTTGTTTCTTTGAATTGCATTTATTGTAATATGGTGTATTTCAAGAAAATAATAAATTAGAAGAATCCTTCTGTTCTGGGATATTATCAAATACATTAGGTTTGAATTATTTGAAATTTGGATAGCTAAACTTTTGAACTTTATAAAAATTTGTCAAGTGCTCCAAAAAAAAGACCTTGTCAATTGTTAAGTATATATTGATAAATATATCAAAGCAGATCCACTTTCTGCGATGCAACTTCAGTCCTTATCAAAAAATAGTACGAGTAATTGGAAATAGGTGTAGTAATCAACCGTTAGCATGAGACAGACACCAAAATCTTTCAGCACCGGCACTGACTTTTAACAGATATACAGAGTTATGGAGAAAAGATTTTGTGCTTAACAACGACATTTTATGTTATGGAAAACTAGTCTAGTAAACTTGTAGGTTTTGAGGGATTTAGTATTGATAGTTGTTTGGCATCTGTTATGCAAATGTAAATATGAATATGGGATATTGTTGATCAGAAAGTTTTTTGGAATTTTAGTTAAGTCTAAGTCTCGTGTTTCTAAGATTTCAGTATCTGCTTTTGTCTACAGGGTTCTGCTCATACAGGTCCTGCATTAACGCCTGTTGAAGTCTTGGTGGCAATCCATGACATTTCTCCTGAGAGAGATTGTCTTCCACTGAAAAAGGTGTTTATCTGAGCTCACTGTATACTTGTTATTAGTGATCTAAAAAAAAGTTTAGTTTATATATATATGAAAAATTGAGTATTCTGAAGATCAGAAATTATATGGACTCTGGTCATTCTTTTGTTAAGGTGCACCTTATTTGTTAAGCTGCTGACCCAGATTCTTAATATTATATGTTGGATTAGTGTAGTTAGTTTTACGTGATATAGATTTCTGGGCACCTGTACTTCCTTGGTTGCGTACATTGTGAAGTCTAGATAAAATCTCTTGAGAGTTTGTCGTAGAAATTTGAAGGTGAATTATCATGTATATGTTCTATCCTAATCATCTTGTGTAATTGTTCTCAGATCACGGATACTTGCTCAGCTTGTTTTGAGCAGCGCACAGTTTTTACACAACAAGTCCTGGCAAAGGCCTTAAACCAGATGGTATTTATATGTTTTGCACATGAATGCAAGTGCTCCCAGTGACACTGTATCAACTTTGCTCTTTTTTTATTTTCAGGTTGACCGAACTCCACTTCCACTGCTCTTCATGAGAACTGTAATCCAAGCAATAGATGCTTTTCCAACACTGGTAAGTTCACTGACTCTTGAACTGTCTTGTGGGCCTTAATTGTAATCACGTTCTGTAATATAGTAGGCTATATTCTGTAGATCTGAAGTTACCACTGGTCCTAGTAGGATATTGTGTTTTTGAACTTCATCTAATGTTCTTCTTGACCCAATATAGGTTTAATGTTTTCATTGTTATCACATTCCACAACTTTGCTTTCTTGCCAACCAAACGGGTCCAAAGTACTCAGTATGAAAATATGATTTAGTAGTTGATGCCTCAAAAGACGATACTAATATTTATAACAGTACTAATCTCTATTTCTAGACAAATCATTAAATAGTGGTTCTGACTCTTGTTTCGTATATGGCTTGTCAATTACCATGTCAATAATCTGCATTCGTATCAATCAACATACTGAGCTTTTTGTGTATCCTCATCCTGTTTATGGCACATTCTCTAGTTTCCGGAATATATGTTAGGTGAAGTCCTAGTCTCCGTATAGCCTGTAATGTCTATCCTAGTATGCTTTCTGATGATTTCTTAATTTATCTGTGTGGACCGTCTTCCTTACTAGATTAGATTCTTGGCTGGCTGTGATTTCACTGATGACACCTGGATTTCTTCATGGCTCCTATAGTCATTAGCCACCATTTGAATCTTTATAAAGGACCAATTTTTTGTTGGTATTTACCCTTCTGATTAATTGCAGGTTGATTTTGTCATGGAAATTCTGTCTAAACTTGTGAACAGGCAGGTATGTCGAGTATCATGTGAAGTTTCTATATCCTGTTAACTTTGCAGCAACTGTATGATTATTGACTGTGTCCGTGGTGAAAGAAATTATGAGAGAATTGACTTTATATTATGATAGGTTTGGAGAATGCCAAAACTATGGGTTGGCTTCTTGAAATGCATCTCTCAAACACAGCCACATTCCTTCAACGTATTGCTCCAGGTATTTATGGTTCGCTTATTCTGTTATTGTGGTCCCTTGTCCTTTTGGTTTTCATACAAACTCTGTATATCTGCTTGCAGCTGCCATCTCCTCAGCTTGAAAGCACTCTAAGCAAGTATCCGAATCTTCGTGGTCCACTTGCTGCTTTTACAAACCAATCAAGTATTAAAACCTCTGTGCCTAGGTATGTGAAACTTGTGTAGAGGTTCTCAGCCATTGTGTTATCAAGCATTTCTTTAGTCTCTTGTCAACACAAACCGTATATTCTCTAACTCCTCTCGAACAATATGATAAGACAGAAAATTGATGCAATTTTTATGGCAAAATGGAAAGAAATAGCAAAATAAAAACACTTTTACTTCATCACTAGGATCACAACAAGGTTGTAAAGGTGTTACTTAGACTTGTTAAAAAGAGCAGGACGAGAATTCTTGGGCAAGAGGCAGAATTCTTTATAATTTACAGTTCGTCATATATATATATATATGTGTGTGCGTGTGTGTATTTATACACAAGGTTTGGTTCAAATAAAGACCTCTTATTGTGAGAACTCTTGCGGTACATTTATAAGTGACTTGCACTAAACCTATAAGTCACTTCTTACCTATATTGCAAATTCGCGATATTTGCTGTGTGTTGTGTTTAGTGTAGTAACTTATAAGTTCAGTGCAAGTGACTCATAGGTGCAGTGCAAGTATTCTCACAGTTCTTCAAATAAGTTTTTATTTGAAGCATACCATATACACAAGTTCATACATATAATAGGCTTAATCTTATTTTGTGGCCTCAACTTTCAGCGTTTTCAAGAGAAATGTCGCCAACTTACATTTTCTCTTCAAACCCCCCCAACTTTGCGTAAAGTTTGAATTATGTCTCACTTGATATATATAATGCGTGCACATGTATAGTGCAGGCATCAATGGTGCTGTAGGAGAAGAATGAAAACGAGGAAACTGAGACAGATCTGTATATATGTGAATGTGTATTGTAATGCATTGTAATTCCTTACCAGCATGGGATTATGACTATGATTCTGCTCTTGTTATAAAGCTTATAAGTTGGTAACTGTGGCAGGACAACCCTTGTGCTTCTTGGCCTTGCATCTGAAATACACACGCAGCAACCACAGGCTGTTTCGTCTCTGCACGCCTCCGATGGCCCGACATCTACGTGACATGAGCAAAACTGGAATAGAAAAGTTGTACAGGTTGAAGAACAATCAGGGTGATCACGCCACGTTGCTCAAATGGCCGCAAAGAAAACACTTGTGTGCTCATTACCGGGGTTCACCTCAACTTCGGTGCAGGACAGGCAGCATGGCTTCGGAGCTGTTTTTGGGAATTCCCGGCCTTGTATATCTGGTGGGTAGTTCCTCTCCCCCTGCTCGATGAGGGAATCACAAGTCGAGCGATGGTTCCTCCTTATGTTTCTAGTTATATTTGTTCTTCTTTAGGCATTTTCTGTAATCAATAACCCCTTAATTTTTTTCAAATGTGTGCGAATAGGAGTTGTCAATTTGGATTTGCAGCTAAAGGACGTCCCATTTTGTATTTTCTTGATTATTTAGCTGCATCTGCTTCAAACACCAAATATAATTGTGATTTATATAGTGTACGATGTTTGAATAGTATATCCATGATTAAGCAATTCTTGCTATAACTGCAATATGGTATATAATTAACAACTGAATTTGGAGATATGATGAATATAATTTAGTTACATGTCAATAACTTGTTAATATCCGTTTTTTAAGGCATAGATATTGATTTTGGATTTCGAGTTTTATGGAAAAATATGTGAGTTATGGTTGATTTCTGTCCACGTATAATGATATGTTTAATGATGATTAATGATCCATTTGTTTATGATTAATGATAATTTCTTCTGCCGATAATGATTTGTGGGACTTTATTCTAGATATGTGGGATTGTTCAATCCTATAATTGTGATGTAATTTTTGGTTACGTAAAAGGCGAAATATATGTAATGAGATTTGATTAAATATGAATTATGATTTTTATGGAAAAAATCAAGAGTTTTCTGTCCACGTATAATGATGTGGTTAATGATGATTATTGATTATTCTTCTACGATTAATGATATCTTCTTTTGTCGATAATGATTTGTGGGATTTTTGTAGATACATGGTATTGTTCATTCCCATGATTTTCAAATTTTTTCTTAAATCGTGAAATTTTTTTTTAACAATTATGCCATTTAATGATTTTTGTATTAAACAATAATGATATTTTTTTTCTTATAATCTAGTTCGTCCAATTTGAGATTCTAGGGTGTATATTAGTTTATAGTTATGTATCTAAGATGTGTTCTCATCTAAGGGTGTATATCAGAGTCATTTTTTAATATAGAACTAAGACTATTTTTTAGTCATTGGATTTAGAGATCTAACGACTTGTCATTGTGCCACGTGACAATATTACTATAATTATTATTAGCCTTAAGGGCATTTAGGTAATTCATCAATTAATAGGTTATGGTAAGTTATAGATTTTATGAAAATTGATTATGTTTCTAAAATGTGGGATACTATTTTTTTTCCCGCAATTTGCCTAATAATATTAATTCAACGTTATGATGATTAAAATTCAATGTGGTGCTCAAATATATTTTCAAATTTTTAATGTTCCTATTTATTTTCAATGACAGTTGATACACATTTTTTCTCTTCTAAAACATATCAAAACTTTAAATTCTATATAACACTTTCGATTTAAATTATTTTTTCACAAATCATAAAACTTTAAAGGCAATTTTATGAACATTCTAATGAAATCATAATTGCATATGTTAACATAAATAATTTTTTTATGAAAAAATAGAATATATAAGTATCTCGACGAACTTGCATTATAATGAAGTAAATTCATTGTAATAATGATATATAAAGTTCTCGTTATAATGACGTATTTCAATATTACATTCAGCAAAGTTGCATTATAAATTTGAGTGGAGATATGATGCAGTTATTATTCCATGTTTTTAGACAACTACCAAATTTAAAAATACGGAAGATATTATGTATGACATTTTTAACCTTTTGATGATTTATATATTCTGTTGTAATGATACATGTTTAGTTTTGAATCAAGACCATCCATTTTATATCCAATTGATTATATTTAGTCTGAAATATGGACTAAGAGTATAATTCAACCCTAATGCATTCATATATATATATATGTGTGTGTGTGTGTGTGTGTTCGATGCTATATGCTCAAAATTTTACGTGAACTTTCATCTGAATATTCATCAATTCTATTGGATTACCATATACTTTGGTTGAATTATAACAAAATAATATTTACTGTCTGTGAAAAGTGTATCATAATTTTTTTTTTCCGTTAATAAAAAATGCACCACCTTTTATTTTGAAAAAGTCAATCATTTTCCATGAAAATTTTAAATAAAAATTGTTGATGTGACAAATAAAATTGTCAAAAATGGCCTAATTCGCTCAGTCCGACCCTGCCCTAATTTTAAGGTGCAAATTAGGGGTAGAAAAATGGGTACCCGCATCCGAGTTTGCGGGTACCTGCACCCGATGCAGCGGGCCGCAATCTTGTTTTTTTTTTCTTTGTTTTTTGTTTCTTCTTCTTAAAGGTATTATGTATACAATGAAATATTGTGGTCATTTTGAAATTTCTAAAGTAAAATTTTAAAACATTTTCTTTAATTTTTAAGTTTCCATCTATTAAAATGTATAATCCAATAATTATACAATCCAAAATATAAAAAACATCTTTGTAAAGATTTTTTTTGAAATATCCCCTTTAATTTTGAAGTTTCCACCTATTAAAAAGTAAAAACAATGACATTCAAATATATAATCCAAATAATTATACAATCCAAAATATAAAAATCACCATTCATCAACCTCACAACTCACCAATTAATTAAATTGTTCATCATTAATCATAATTCGTCATATACCATTGATCGACTTCACAAGTCAAAAAATAAGTTGAATAGTATATCAAACATAAATCATCAATCAAACAATCACCAATCACCAATCACTGAGGGTCTATGTCGGGCCAGATTGGCCCAAATTTTAGCGAGGCCAGAAGGGCCGACCGTCGCATTGCTACGGTTTAGAAATTACAGTAGATGGATTAAAGGGAAGTTGCGTTGCTGGACATTTATTAGAAAGATGTAGAAAGTTTTTCCTATTTATTCCATACACCTTACGTTTTCATAAATAAGACTATGTTTTTTGAAAAACAACTCAAATACGACATAATCTAATGTTTAGAATATGTGAAAAATTGTTTTACAAATTCAAGCAGCCAAAGAAACTCATCAGTTCAAGATCTAACCATCACTCTTTCTTAGTAATCGAAGCCAACAAATGGACGCATATGTGTTCTGCGATCGAGATCAAAGTTTCCCTAAATTAGACTGAGAATTAGGGATGCTCAACTTAACCAAAAAAAGAGAAAAAGACAAAGAGAAGAAGATCAACACTCGCCAACCCCCAAATTTTACACTTTTTTGGTCAAGTGAAAAAAATAAAAATTAAAGAAGAGTAAAGGAAAGAACAAGTCCTCCCTCCCCTTTTTCTCTCCGGTCAAAAAACGCCATCGCCGGAGGATGCAGTCATCCAGCATTTTAAATTATAGTTCGTGTAATTAAATTATGGTGCATTTTAATGCTTAGTTCATTTTTGGAATTCTACCAAATGCCTAGCGATATACTATAATTTCCCATACACAAACACTCCTTTATGAGTGGCCCTACTATGCACGCGGGTTGGGTTAGGGTTTAGGATCCAATCCGAACCCGGCCAAAACCCGACTCAGCCTGAATTCGATCTGAATCCATTTTATGATCTAAGCTCATGACCCATTTTATAAAAGTAGCATTTATAATGAACAAAAATGACAATTGTATAACTTACTTTTATTATGAATAAAAGTAATTGTTATTATAAATAAAATTGATTGTATTAAAAGTAATTATTAATATACATAAAAACAATTATTTTAATATATAAAGTTACTATTAAAGAAAGGGTTTACGGTTTACCCCTGCGCACTGTGCGCGAGCTGAGCGCGGCTATCTTCCATATGACAATTGAAGTGATGAGATATATTAATTTTAGTATATATGCATGTAATGCGGTTTGAAAGCTACTTTAAAAGTTTATAATGAATCGTGATAGTTTCATATTTGTTAATGCTAAAATAATATGATTAGTTTTTTGGAGGGATCTTCTATTAGTATTAGTTAAGTGCAAAATGTTATTAAATGAGGAACTTAGTGCATGCGCAACATTGGAATTGGAACTTTAACGGTTGTAATAAAATGATAACTCACTTTTTAAAGTAGAATTAAGAACTAATCGTAGTAGCACATTTATAGGATTGGAAGGAAGATATTTTGCCACGTGTCATGTGAATAGAAACCGAAAATATTGAAAAATCAATTTTTTATATAATTAAGGGTAATTATGTGATTTGATCCTTTATGTTTTTACACTTCCTATAATTATGGAAAAAATCGGAATACGTATATTGATATGTTTATTAATGAATAATGTTGTATTCGTCTATGAATAATGATATTATCTTATGCTGATAATGATATTATGTTTTATTCTGATAATGATTCTGATTTTTATGGAAAAGATTTAATTGATTATGAATTCCGATTCATGAGATGCATAATGGTATGTTTGATAATGAATAATGATGTATTCGTCTACGAATAATGCTATTTTCTTCTACATATAATGATATCTATATTGTGGTGGGATTTTTTTCCTAAATCGTGGGATTTAAGCAGATCCCATGATTTTCGGATTTTTCTTAAAATTGTGGGACCGTGAGATTTTTTTTGTACAATTATACCCTGTAATGATATTTGGCTTGTTTTGTAATGTTGTTCCGTATGTTGTAATCCGGACCATTCGTAGTTATAATCCAATGCTCTAGATTAGTTATTAGGCGTGAAATAACTAAGGCGTGAGTTGCAACTAGTTCGGCAGGAAAATTCAAACAACGAATTAAAATTATTTCAGCCAACCGGCGAAAATTTGCTTACGAAGAAGACAACACCTATAAAAAATTTATGCATAATACTCGGGCCATAAATCACGTATTTTCTATAACTGCTGCATGATATCATAATAAACTCAACCCTAAAATTACTATTAATACCATTACTGAAAAAAATACTATGATTACATATATGCCCTTTGGTTATATAACCCTTTAAAACTCAATGCCAAGCGGCACCAAATGGCGTTTTAATATCTGTTAGATCCATAAAATCAGTGGTCAATATCTGGTCTTAGTTCTAAATTAATATTTTGTTCAAATTTGATTACATTTGTATATATATAACAAATATGCATTAAATAATAATATTTTATATTTTTTGTTTAAATAGCCAACGATAATATTTTGACTAAATTTTAATTTTTTTTAAACAGTTGAATGCAACAATTCTTTTCCCTTTTTTATTTTACTTATTTTCCTTTCTATAAATAACCAAACACCCAACACTTCATTTCCACATCATCTCTTCACAATTTTCTTCATATTCTTCTCAATATCTTCTACAAATTCTACCATGTCTAACACTTCCAACCACCAAGCAGTGATCTAACTCGTTTCGGATACGATCCATGCACTTTCGGAATGGCTTCTCAAGCGACACATTTCTTATCTCCTTGTCTCAGCTCGTCATCTCCATATCTTGAAGCCATCTAATTCTCTGAACCCCTAGGTTCCGAGGGTACGCCACAATCCAAAGAAGCGAAGAAGGCTAACCGCGACACCCGAGTTTCATACTCCACGAGCAAAACCATGCGGATTTTCTAAGTATATGTCGATGTTAGCGAAGATACAATCTCAGGGAATCAACAAAAAGCAATCACCATTTTGTGAAAAAGTTGCCAAGAAGTACAATGAGATACACCCTTGAGGCGCCCCCTGAACGCACAACTCGTATGGTACAAGCGCATTACGATAGAGTCAACCCTGAAATCTCCAAGTTCTGTGCCATTTACAACGCGATCGAAAGAGAAAGAAAGAGCAGCTCAAGTGAGACATATATTTTGAAAGATACATTGTCTACCTACACGTACGAGAACAAGTAGTCTTTCAAGTACGTAAAGGCGTTTGAGAAGGTTTGATACTTCGAAAAGTGGGTGGGCAGCGGACTGACCAGACCAAAGAGAACGAAACACATCCCCGACGGCTAATTCAGCACAAGCGAATAGGCTGATCCTGTTCCGAGCGATGAGCCAAGCATGAGTCATCATATTGGACGAAAGGCAGCAAAGCACAAGAAAAAGGAGAATGCAACATCCTCAAGCCTGCAACAACGCAAGAGATCGGTCAAATGAGGATGGCACTAGAAGGAACAAACAACGCCGCATTGTTTAAGTTTAACAAAGCCAACATGCAAAACATGTCTTAAATGACGGGTGGACAATTAGAGAAACATCGCCTTTTTCTCAATAGTTTAATGAAGAAGTTTGGTCTAATTTAAATTGGTTGTATTTTTTAATTATATAGTTTTTGGATGTAATTTTAGGATTTAAATTATGTTATGCAAATTTAGAATTTTAATTATATAAATTTTTTATTTTAATGAAATTCATATTTCAGTTACCTAATTTTTATATTCATAATTGCAAATTATATGAAACTAAAAAAAAAATATGAAAGTAAGAGATGAAAATTATATTGGAATGACAAAACCAATACCCTCTATTATGAGTGTTAAAAATTTAAAGAAAAAATTATTGTTAGATATATGTATAGTGGCCTAAATATTATTTTTGGTAGTGGGGCTGTGCTAGCTTTAAGATTGGACTTCAACACCAAAATGGGCCTACTCGATCTATAACTAAATTTGATGTCTCCGTGAAAAGAGTAAGGCAGTCAAACTGATCATAAATCATAATTTCATGGACATTGTCAAAGGGAGAAGAAGAAACAAGAACCAAAGAAAAGGTGTCGTTTTACATAATTGATATAGACAAAATTTCTACACATTTTTTTACAGAAAATTTGTGTCTTGGACATACCTCTATTTTGATTCAATCTCATATTCAACGGTATATTTATTATTTTATTTATTTGATTGTTTTTAGATTCCTATATAAATGAATCCATATATTTAGTTCTTCATCAGTTAGATTACATATATACTTGGGGGGGGGGGGGGGGGGGGGGGGGGGGGGGGGGGGGG